>JAODAL010065041.1:0-18418 GCA_025379985.1 Phyllomedusa bahiana | reverse complement strand
CCCTTTAAGAAAGTGCCTCAACATGAAAGCCAGCGGTGGCTCAGTGGATAAGGCAACCGCCTTTGAATACAGAGGTCATGGGTTCAAATCCCCTCCAAGGTAAGTTCAGAAGGGAAGCTGAAATTGGAAATTCTCACTGGAGTCATCAATCTACATATCATGGTAAGCAAATCTAATTGGTAATATGTACTAGTGGTGTAAGTGAAAAAAAGTTGGGAATAAGTGGAGGGGGGCAAAAGGATCAAAGTGAAGTATAAGACATGGGATGTGATTGTGGATAGGAGGGTGGTGAGTGTTAGGGAGTGGATATGGGTAATAGGGAAAGATTGGGGTGGACGAAAGGTAAAGTGAGTCAGTGGGATGTCCAATAGAAATTAAAAGGAGTGTGGTGATGTGTCACAAGGGTGATAGATGGGGTTGGTGTCATAAATAAAGTTACAGAGGACATGGTTCAAGTAGGGGTTAAAAGGGGGATGTTGGGCAGAGGGTGGGCTCAGGATTGCAGTGTAGGCAGGGCTTGCAGCCAAGACAAAATAAGAAGTAGTTGTTAATGCCACACCTTCATTTTTCTCACTCCCCCACCCCCTCTTTTCTCATCCTGCTTAGCACTTATTTCCTCCTTTAGTCCCATTTTTAACTCTACTTTCCCCTTTGCACCTTACTCTACCCCATCTGTCCCTTACCTTTAACTGCTAAGCAACCCCAATTACCCCATTCCACCCTTAACCTCTCCCCCACCTTACTCTTTTCGTTTCCGTTACTGCTTTTCTTTCTTTTTACCTCTTCTCCCCAGAAATCCTTCTTTAATTCTCCTTTCCACCTACACACCATCTCTCTTTTATCCTTTAGCCCAACTCACCCTTTCACTCTCCTGCCTCCAATTACTTTTTACTTTCGACATTAATCCCATTTCACCATACTCATTTAACTCTTCTTTCGTCCGCTTTTTACCTCTCTCCCCTATTGGCAGCTCAGTGGTTAGGGATGTCACCTCCCAATGCTGGGCTTGTGGATTCAATTCCTATCTATACTTGCTCCTTTCTGAATTTTAACAAATTAGTCATTGAGACAGTTTTTACTTCTTTTTCGTTTTTAATTCGGTTTAACTTATTTTATTTCTATTCCATTTATTTAATGCATGTGTTTTACAAATTTGCTAGTAAAAAGGTCAAAACCCCCAATACGAGCACATCACGAGCACATCACAGACTCTTAAGCACTTGTGGTGTAATGGTTGGGGCTGTTACCTCCCAATGCTGGGGGTGTGGGTTGAAGTCCTCTCGGTGCTCAGTAATTTGTGAATTTTAACAAAATAGTAATTGAGCCAGATGTTACTTTTTTTTCCATTGTATGTTTAGTTTAGCTTAATTTTTGTTTTCTATTACACCTCTTTAATGCATGTGCCTTATAGATTTGCTAGTTAAACTTTCACAACAAAGAGATCGGTATAAAATATTGTTGTTTGTTTTTAAGCATTCAACTAGGTACGAAACAAAGCTGAAGTACTAACAGGTATATTCCAGGGTTACCATTTTACATTGTTTTGGAGATCAGCATTTGTAATGAACAAGGTGTTTTCACCATTATCATGTCCCGCAATGGGGAGTTCTGTGTTGTGATATTAATACACAGAGAAAAAGTTAAAAAACCCCCCGTACGACCAACACACACCATCTTAGCCTATGGCGGCTTACTGGTTATTGCTGGGGTTCTGGGTTTAAGTTTCCTTTGCAATCAAAAAATTTGTGAGTTTTAACAAATTGGTAATTGGGTCAGTTTTTACTTTTGTTTCCCATCTTTTGTTCAGTTTAGCTCATTTTTATTTACTATTCCATCCTCTTAATGCATGTGCTGTAAAAAATTGCTAGTAAGACCTAAAGAAGAGATCCATGTAAAATATTGTTGTTTGTTTTTTGAAGCAGACAACTAGGTATGAAACCAAGCTAAATTAGTAACAGGTATATTCCAGTGTTAGAATTTTAAATTGTTTTGGAGGCCAGAATATGCAATGAGCAAGGTGTGTGACATCATTATCACGTGCTGCAATGGGGAGTTCTACTCTGTGATCTTTATACAAAAAGATGTAGCACAAAACCCTCAATATGACCAACATGCAGAAAAGTAGCCTATGTCGGCACAGTGGTTATGTCTTTGGCCTCCCAATGCTTTGGTTGTGGGTTTGAGTCTTCAATTTGCTTTATGTTTGGTGACTTTTTGTGTTTCGAGTTGTGATTTCGATAAGCACAGAACGGGTCTATGCCCCCAATAAGAGCAGCATGTAGCGTTATAGCCAGTGGTGAAGTGGTTAGGCTTATCGCTCTCGATGCTTGGCATGAGAGTTCACTTCATTGTTAGGCTTAATGTTCAGTGCCTTTTAAGAAATCAGTAGGGCAGGTAATAATTACTATTTTTCCATCTTTTTTAAGTTTAGCGATTTTTCATTTTCTTTTTAATGTATGTGCTTTACAAATTGGCTCATAAATCTTGAACCAAGAAGAGATCCATGTAAAATATTGTTTCTGTTTTCTTTTCCAGCAGACTACTAGCTACAAAACAGAGCTAACTTATCAATGGGTATATTTCAGGTTTAGAATTCTAAAATGTTCTGGAGACCAGAATTTGTCATGAATAAGGTGTGCCACTATTACCATTTGCTGCAAGTCAAGAGACAGGTCAAAGCCCCCAATAGGGGGCAGAGAGATAAGGTGGGGGAAAGAAGAGTTAAATGAGTAAGGGTTAATAGAGAGAAAGAAAAGGTATTTGGAGTTCAGAAGAGTCAAAGGCTGGGTTGGGGTAAATGAAAAACCAGGGAGGGTGTGTGTGACAATGGTGGGTGAGGACCCACTGCACCATTGGCTGGGCTTACGCTGGAGGGGCGAGACTAAGTGACTACCTGCTCTTCACTAGAGCCTCTAAAAGTGAGGATAGGCTTAGGCCATTAGGGTAGTCACCAGGTGCCACTCCAGAACAGTTCCCGAACCAGTAACAGCAGACCGAGCGGCCAGAGACACCGGTGTGAAGCACTGAGCGAAAAGCAGAGGCACAGTCAGCCAATCCAAGGTCAGGGCAGGCAGCACAGGTTCTAACAACATAGCCGAGGTCAATCAAAATGATATCTCAAGATGGGGTTAGTAACAGGAGATCAAGATACATACCACCTTTGGTGGACATTAGAACCTAAGCTCAGGCAAGGCCTGGGTGGAGGAGCTACCCTGGTGGCAGGGGATTGGCTGGGGAAGCCAGACATAGCTGCATACCATGCTGTTACATATCAGAAGAGTGGAGAGTATCCAGCAAAAGTTAAAATTGGGGTACATTTAGAAAAACAAGGCTGAAAGAGATCAGTGTGCAGGGAAGGAAAGATGGTGAGACACCAGGAGAATTTTCTCTTAACTACCCCAACCAGCACCTCTTTTTTCCCCACAACCCACCCTTACCTACTTCCACCCACCCCAATATCCCCATCATCTGTATTTATCACACCAACCTCACTTCTTCCCTTCAACTATTATCACCCCTGGTCTTTCTTCTCTCTCTCTCCAGCCATTACATTCTTGTACTCCCCACTTTTAACTGTCTTTCCACTTTTTGCACCCTCTTTATGGCCCTTTGCTCTTCTTCACTCCCAAGGGGTCCCCTCCCCACACACTTTTACTCAAAGACACTCACTACCCTTGTTCTTTTGCCTGTCCCTTCTGTCCAATACAGAAGTGTTGGTTATTGGGAGTGGGGATGGTGGTGTTCCTGTTTCAGTGTTGCTGCTTGTCTTTGGAAAGTGGTGAGTTCTAGTCCTGATGTGCTTCTTTCAGCTGTAGCTCATTTATTTTCTTAAGTGGTTGTCTGCTTGGAAGAAAAAAAAAAATAATGACAACAATAATATTGTACATGGCTCTCTGTTTGGTCACAGATTTGCCAGCAACTTAGAACAACCCCCAGCATCAGGAGGTGAAAGCCCTAACCACTGTACCACCACTGACTAACATATACCAAGCAGGTGGTATAGGGGGTTTTACCTGTATCTCTGCATCGTGGTCACAGCACAGAACTCACCATTGTTGCATGTGACAATGGTGGGGCACCTTTTTCAATACAAATGCTGTTCTCCCAAACAATGTACAGTTCTAATTCTGGAAAATACATGCTGCTAATTGAGCCCTGCTTTGTACATCGTTGTCTGCTTAAATAAAAAAAACTATATTTTGCACGGAGACTTTCTTTCTTAAAGTTTTACAAGCAAATTTGTAAAGTGCTTGCATTAAAATGATGGAATCGAAAATAAAAGTGAGATAAACTGAATAGAAGATAGAAAAAAAAGAAAAAACTAGCTCAATGACTGTTTTGATACAAACTCGCAAAGCGCTGAACACAGAAGGTTTGAACCGACCACCACAGCATTTGGAGGCGATTGCTCCAACCAGTGGGCCACAAAGTTCCGAGATGGCAGACCTTGTCCTTTTAGGGGTTTTGACCTGTATTTGTTTTTTTCATGCTCACAAAACAGAAATCAACATTACAGCAAAGGATGATGGTGTGGTACCATGTTCTGTGCAAATACTGGTCTCCTGCAGGATGTAAATTATAATCCTGAAGTATACCTCTTGCTATTTTAGCTTTCATTTTTTATAGCCAACAAACTCTAAGTCTAGCTCGCATTTAAAGCCACAGCCTCAGTAGGAAGCATCTTTAACCTGTCTGTTTATCAATATCATGTCACAGAAATCTCCACTGCACCAAATGGTGATGTTGGTGCACCTTGTTTTAGTGTGCTAGTACATCTATTACCAGACAGAGTGCAATGCACAATATTGTCTGCTTCGAATAAAAAGAAATATAGTAACAACTACCTAAAAAACAAAAACATAACTAGAGATGAAAAAAATACCTGAAGATGTGAACACACAACCTCCCTGGAGACAAGCAGCACCACCGAACCAAATATGCCACCACCTCCGCTTAGTGTAACCAAAGTTCTGCATTGTAATAGTGATAAAAACGGAGGCAGCTCAAACCCCCTTTAAGAAAGTGCCTCAACATGAAAGCCAGCGGTGGCTCAGTGGATAAGGCAACCGCCTTTGAATACAGAGGTCATGGGTTCAAATCCCCTCCAAGGTAAGTTCAGAAGTGAAGCTGAAATTGGAAATTCCCACTGGAGTCATCAATCTACATATCATGGTAAGCAAATCTAATTGGTAATATGTACTAGTGGTGTAAGTGAAAAAAAGTTGGGAATAAGTGGAGGGGGGCTAAAGGATCAAAGTGAAGTATAAGACATGGGATGTGATTGTGCATAGGAGGGTGGTGAGGGTTAGGGAGTGGATATGGGTAATAGGGAAAGATTGGGGTGGAGGAAAGGTAAAGTGAGTCAGTGGGATGTCCAATAGAAATTAAAAGGAGTGTGGTGATGTGTCACAAGGGTGATAGATGGGGTTGGTGTCATAAATAAAGTTACAGAGGACATGGTTCAAGTAGGGGTTAAAAGGGAGATGTTGGGCAGAGGGTGGGTTCAGGATTGCAGTGTAGGCAGGGCTTGCAGCCAAGACAAAATAAGAAGTAGTTGTTAATGCCACACCTTCATTTTTCTCACTCCCCCATCCCCTCTTTTCTTATTTCATCCTTTAGTCCCATTTTTAACTCTACTTTCCCCTTTGCACCTTACTCTACCCCATCTGTCCCTTACCTTTAACTGCTAAGCAACCCCAATTACCCCATTCCACCCTTAACCTCTCCCCCACCTTACTCTTTTCGTTTCCGTTACTGCTTTTCTTTCTTTTTACCTCTTCTCCCCAGAAATCCTTCTTTAATTCTCCTTTCCACCTACACACCATCTCTCTTTTATCCTTTAGCCCAACTCACCCTTTCACTCTCCTGCCTCCAATTACTTTTTACTTTCGACATTAATCCCATTTCACCATACTCATTTAACTCTTCTTTCGTCCGCTTTTTACCTCTCTCCCCTATTGGCAGCTCAGTGGTTAGGGATGTCACCTCCCAATGCTGGGCTTGTGGATTCAATTCCTATCTATACTTGCTCCTTTCTGAATTATAACAAATTAGTCATTGAGACAGTTTTTTACTTCTTTTTCGTTTTTAATTCGGTTTAACTTATTTTATTTCTATTCCATTTATTTAATGCATGTGTTTTACAAATTTGCTAGTAAAAAGGTCAAAACCCCCAATACGAGCACATCACGAGCACATCACATACTCTTAAGCACTTGTGGTGTAATGGTTGGGGCTGTTACCTCCCAATGCTAGGGGTGTGGGTTGAAATCCTCTCGGTGCTCAGTAATTTGTGAATTTTAACAAAATAGTAATTGAGCCAGATGTTACTTTTTTTTCCATTGTATGTTTAGTTTAGCTTAATTTTTGTTTTCTATTACACCTCTTTAATGCATGTGCCTTATAGATTTGCTAGTTAAACTTTCACAACAAAGAGATCGGTATAAAATAGTGTTGTTTGTTTTTAAGCATTCAACTAGGTACGAAACAAAGCTGAGGTACTAACAGGTATATTCCAGGGTTACCATTTTACATTGTCTTGGAGATCAGCATTTGTAATGAACAAGGTGTGTCACCATTATCATGTCCCGCAATGGGGAGTTCTGTGTTGTGATATTGATACACAGAGATACAGTTCAAAACCCCCCAGTACGACCAACACTCACCATCTTAGCTCATGGCGGCTTACTGGTTAGTTCTGGGGTTCTGGGTTTAAGTTTCCTTTGCAATCAAAAATTTGTGAGTTTTAACAAATTGGTAATTGGGTCAGTTTTTACTTTTGTTTCCCATCTTTTGTTCAGTTTAGCTCATTTTTATTTACTATTCCATCATCTTAATGCATGTGCTGTAAAAAATTGCTAGTAAGACTTAAAGAAGAGATCCAGGTAAAATATTGTTGTTTGTTTTTTGAAGTAGACAGCTAGGTATGAAACCAAGCTAAATTAGTAACAGGTATATTCCAGTGTTAGAATTTTAAATTGTTTTGGAGACCAGCATATGCAATGAGCTAGGTGTGACATCATTATCACGTGATGCAATGAGGAATTCTACTCTGTGATCTTTTTACAAAAAGATGTAGCACAAAACCCTCAATATGACCAACATGCAGAAAAGTAGCCTATGTCGGCACAGTGGTTATGTCTTTGGCCTCCCAATGCTTTGGTTGTGGGTTTGAGTCTTCAATTTGCTTTATGTTCGGTGACTTTTTGTGTTTCGAGTTGTGATCTCGATAAGCACAAAATGGGTCTATGCCCCCAATAAGAGCAGCATGTAGCGTTATAGCCAGTGGTGGTGAAGTGGCTAGGCTTATCGCTCTCGCTGCTTGGCATGAGAGTTCACTTCATTGTTAGGCTTAATGTTCAGTGCCTTTTAAGAAATCAGTAGGGCAGGTAATAATTACTATTTTTCCATCTTTTTTAAGTTTAGCGATTTTTCATTTTCTTTTAAATGTATGTGCTTTACAAATTGGCTCATAAATCTTGAACCTAATGAGACTCAATGTAAAATATTGTTTCTGTCTTTCTTTTCCAGCAGACTACTAGACTACAAAACAGTGTAACTTTTCAATGGGTATATTTCAGGTGTAGAATTCTAAAATGGTCTGGAGGGGACCAGAATTTGTCATGAATAAGGGGTGGACACTATTTCCATTTGCTGCAAGTCTAGAGGGAAGGTATCAAAGCCCCCCATAGGGGGCGCAGGCAGCGAGATAAGGTGGGGAAGAAGAGTTAAATGATTAAGGGTTAATAGATAGAAAGAAAAGGTATGTTGGAGTTCACAGGAAGAGTCAAAGGCTGGGTTGGGGTTAAATGAAAAAACAGGTGGGAGGGGGAATGTGTGTCTGTGACACTGGGGGTGAGGACCCACTGCCACCATTGGACTGGGCTTACGCTGGAGGGGCGAGACTAAAAGTGACTACTGCCTCTTCACTAGAGCCTCTAAAAGTGTGGTTTGGCTAGGGCCATATCTAGGGTAGTCACCAAGGTGTGCCACTCCTCAGGAAACAGTTCCCGAAAAAGTAACAGCCAGGACCGACGAGCGGCCAGAGACACCGGTTGTGAAGCATGAGCGAAAAGCAGAGGCACAGTCTGCCTATCCAACTTCAAGGCGCAGGCAAGCTCAGAGTGCAAACAACATAGCCGAGGTCAATCTCTAAATGATATCTCAAGATGGGGTTTAGTAACAGGAGATACTAAGATACATTCCACTTTAGTGGACACTAGAACCTATGCTATGCAAGGCATCGGTGGAGATTTTAAAGTGGGTGAGGGCGACTAAAGAGGATCTAAAGTGAAGGTAAGACATGGATTAGATTTGATAGGAGGGTGGTGAGGTGATACGAGAGTGGATTTGGGTTAATTGGGAAAGGTTGGGGGGGAGGAAAGGATTAAAGTGGGGTCAGTGGGATGTCCGATAGAGATTAAAAGGAGTGTGGTTGATGTGTCACATAGGGTGATAGATGGGGTTGGTGTGATAAATATTGTTACAGAGGGAGATTTTGGTTCATGTTAGGGGTTAAAATGGGGATGTTGGGCAGAGGGTGGGATCTCAGGATTCCATTTAGGCAGGGCGTTGCAAGCCAAGCAAAATAAGAATGTAGTTGTTAATTGCCACACTTATCCTTACATTTATCTAAACTCCCCCACAACCTCTTTTCTCATCCTGCTTTGCAATGATCTTCCTCATTTCACGTCCAACAATTTTTAACTTACTTTCCCCTTTGCACCTTAACTACCCCCTCTGTCCCTTTCCTTTAACTTGCTAAGCAACCCCAATTACCCCATTCCTCACCTTAACCCTCTCCCCACCTTTACTCTTTTGTTTCTGTTACTGATTTTCTTTATTTTTACCTCTTCTCCCCTGGAATTCCTTCTTTAATTTCTCCTTTACCACCTACTACCATCTCTCTTTTATCGCTTTAGCCCAATCTTCACCCTTTTCACTCTCATGGCCTCCAATTACTTTTACTTTAGTCTAATCCATTTTATCCTTACTAATTTAACTCTTCTTTCGGTCCCGCTTATACCTCTATCCCTATTGGCAACTCAAAGTGGTTAGGGATGTCAAGTCCATGATGGGCTTGGGCGAATTCAATTCCTATCTTTATACTTGATTTTCTGAATTTTATCCAAAATAGTCATTGAGACAGTTTTTACTTCTTTTTCGGTTTTTAATTCGGTTTAACTTATTTTATTCTATTCCATCATTTAATTGACATGTGTTTTTACACAAATTTGCTAAGTAAAAAGGTCAAAAACCCCAATATGAGCCACATCACGAGCACATCACAGTCTCTTAAGCCACTTGTGGATGTAATGGTTGGGGATGTTTATCTCCAATGGAGGAGGTGTGGGTTTGGACGTCCTCTCGGTGCTCAGTAATTGTGAATTTTAACAAAATAGTGATTTGGAGCCAGATGTTACTTTTTTTTCCATTGTTTGTTTTAGTGGTAGCTTAATTTTTGTTTTCTATTACACCTCTTTAATGCATGTGCCTTATAGTTTGCTAGTTAAAACTTTTACAACAACATAGATCGGTATAAAAATAGTGTTGTTTGTTGTTAAGCATTCAACTAGGTACGAAACAAAGCTGAAGTGACTAACAGGTATTTTCAGGGTTACCATTTTATTGTTTTGGAGTTCAGCATTTGTAAATGAAACAAGGTGTGTCACCATTTCATGTCGCCGCATGGGGAGTTCATGTGTTGTGATTTGATACACGACGATTACAGTTCAATACCCCCCAGTACGACACAACACCTCTCATCTTAGCCCCATGGCGGCTTATTGGTTTAGTGTGGGGGTTCTGGGTTTAAGTTCCTTTGCATTCAAAAAATTTGTGAGTTTTTAAATAATTGGTAATTGGGTCAGTTTTTACTTTTGTTTCCTACATCTTTTCGTTCTGTTTTAGATCATTTTTATTTACTATTCCAATACTCTTAATGCATGTGCTCTGTACAAAATTGCTTAGTGACGACTTAAAAGAAGGATACATGTAAAAATATTGTTGTTTTGTTTTTTGAAGCAGACAAATTGGTATGAAACCCAAGGCTAATATTATTACGTCATTTACAGTGTTAGATTTTTTAAATTGTTTTGGAGTCCAGACAATTATGCAAATGGAGCAAGGTGTGGACATCTGTATCACGTGCTGCAATGGGGAGTTCTACTCTGTGTTTATTTATACAAAAAAGATGTAGAACAAAACACACTCAATATGACCCAACACATGCAGAAAAGTAGCCTATGGTCGGCTTGTGGTTATGTCTCTTGCTCACCAATGCTTTTGGTTGTTGGTTTGCTCGTATTCAATTTGCTTTATGTCGGTGACTTTTGGTGTTTCGTGTTGTGATCTCATTAAGCACTAAACGGGTTCTATGCCCCCAATAGAGCGTGCTTGTAGTAGTTTTAGCCAAGGTGGTGTAGTTGGTTAGGCGATATCGCTCTCGATGCTGGCTATGGTGTCACTTCATTGTTAGGCTTAATGTTCAGTTGCCTTTTAAGAAATCCTGCTTGTAGGGAAGTTAATAATTACTATTTTTCCACCTTTTTTTAAGTTTAGCGATTTTTCTTTTTCTTTTTAATGTTTGCTGTGCTTACACAAATTGGATTTTAAATCTTGAACCAAGTAGAGATCCTAGTAAAATATTGTTTCTGTTTTCTTTTCTCAGCAGTCTTAACTAGCTACAAAAACTGAGCTACTTATCAATGGGGTTTATATTTCAGGTTAGAATTCTAAAATGTTCTGGAGGACCAGATAATTTTGTCATGAATTGGCTGTGCCACTTTTTCCATTTGCTGCTGTCCCAAGAAGGACAGGTCAAAGCCCCCAAATAGGGAGACTGAGAGGTATATGTTGGGGGAAAGTTGAGTTAAATGAGTAAGGGTTTAATAGAGTGAAAGAAAAGGTTTTGGAGTTCAGAAGAGGTCAAAGGGCTGGGTTGGGGTAAATGAAAAACCAGGGAGGGTTACATCTGGAAGTTGTGTGGTGACAAATGGTGGGTGAGGGATCCTCTGCTCCATTGGCTGGGCTACGCTGGAGGGGCGTGACTAAGTGACTACAGCTTTCAACTAGTGCCTCTGTAAGTGAGGATAGGCTTAGGCCATGTAGGGGTAGTCACCAGGTGAACACTCCAGAAACAGTTCCGATCCAATAACTGCAGAGTGAGCGGCCAGAGGACATGTGTGAAGCAAGAGCGAAAATAAGCGAGGCACAGTCAATAATAAAGGCCAATCCTAAGGTCAGGCCTGCAGCACAAGGTTCAAAACAGTACATAGGCCTCGAAGGATCAATCAAATGATATATCATGATGGGGTTTAGTAAACAGGAGATCAAGATACATACCACCTTTGGTTGGCGCACCAGATACCCTAAGCTCAGGCAAGGGCCTCTGTGGAGAATAAGTGGAGAGGGGCTAAAGGATCAAAGTGAAGGTAAGACATGGGATATGATTGGGCATAGGAGTGGTGGTGAGGGTTAGAGAGTGGATATGGGTAATAGGGAAAGATTGGGGTGGAGGAAAGGTTAAAGTGGGTCAGAAATGGGATGTTGCCGATAGAAAAATTAAAAGGAGTGTGGTGAGGAGTACCAAGGGTTGAATTTGATGGGGTTGGTGGATAATTAAGAGTTACAGAGGGAGATGTGTCCTTAAAAAATGATTTCAGGGATTAGGCCAAAAGTCAGGGCAAGGTACCTACAGGTAATACTTTTCAGAAATATTACCACCTTTTTGTTTTTTTTTTTTTCCACGAGCCACACCAGAGAGCTAGAGGGTATAGAGGAAGTGAATAAGTTGGCTCAAAAAATTGGTGTAGGAAAGAGGGATTTGGGTTTTTGCGAGAACTGGGCTGACTTCTGTCTTGGCTACAGGACTCTATGCTAGGGATGGGCTGCACCATAATGGGGGGGTGAAGCTGTTTATATTGGGGGACAAAATGGCCTGGGAAGTTGGAAGATATTTATATTAGGGGACTGGGGTGTGAGCGAACAGGTATATTACACATATAGCATGCAAGGATAGTGAAGATAGGGAGAGCTGGTAATTTGGATTTAAACCAGGGGGTGGAGTGGAGGGAGGGGGGGTATGTAGCAATAGTTTAATAAGATCAGGGAGAAGAATAAAAACTGGTAAAAATTCGATGAAATTGCTTCTGTCCATTGCCAGGAGTTCTGACACAACAAGAATTAATGAAACTAGAAGTATTAATTAGTGAAGAAAAAAGATGGACCATTGGGGGATAACTGAGACTTGGTGGACAAGAGCTACGTACTGGGCGGTTAACTTGCAGGGTTACAGTCTATTTAGAATAGGATCGTAAAGCACCGGAAAGAGGGAGGTGTCTGTCTCTATGTTAAATCCTGTCTGAAGCCATACACTGCGGGAATGATATAGGTACAGCGTAATGAACATGTGGATCTTTATGGGTAAATATACGGGGGTAACTCAATATCAATATAATACTAAAGGGGTCTGCTATAGGCCTCCATATATTACAGAACACCATGGAAGATGGACTATCAGGAAAATTGATGGAGGAGGTAATATGATGAGCGTGTTTTTTTTATGGGCGACTTTAACTATTCCAAGACTCATCTGGGAATCTGAAGCTTGTAGCTCTCTAAAGGAAAACAGGTTTTTGTCTTACTAACTAATGATAAGTTCCTTTGCCAAATGGTTGCAGGAACCGACTCGTGGATAAAGGCCACTTCTTGACCTAATATTATACTAATAGACCTGAAGAGTAACAAAGGTTCTGGTTGAGGGGAACCTTGGGAATAGTGACCATTTTATAATAATTTCAGCTTTATCCTTCAATAGAGTTTTTTTGTCAGGAGCACTAAAATACACTGAATTTTAGGATGGCTAAATTTTTATTCTGCTTAGGGAGGCCCTATACCGTAATGCTGGGGAGTAGGACAATGTGTTTAAATATGCTTGAACTAATAATATATTGGGATTATTTTTAAATAACAATATAGGCTACACTGTGAGGAGTACATACATTATGGTAATAAAAAAATTAGAAAACAGGAATAACCCAATGTGGATACAGGGATGTAAAAGAGGCAATAAAAACAAAATAAAGCGTTCGCTACTAATAACAGGAGTTAAGGCAGTGAAGAGGCACTACAGAATGCTATTGCTGATTGTGCCTGGCACGCCCTCTGCTTTTGGTTTCTGGTCGCACGGCCACGGACCGGTGACGAAGTATAGCCATGGTTTTTAACGTAATACTTTGTCGTTTCGTATTTCTCCAGTGTGATACTGGTACTTTTTTCCCTTGTAGGTAATTGTTTTCCTGGCCCAAAAGCCGGTGGCAGGAATCCCCGCACCCTTTTTTTAATCTGTGTTCCTCCTGATTGACATTTTTGTTTCCCTATCCGGCTTTTGTTCTTTCACTTATCCCTTGTTCTGTGTCTGCTGTACCTATTTGGATCCCCTTCATGAAACCTGCCCCCCCTGTTAAGGTCCCTCTGCTTGTGCTAGCTTTCTTTGCTTTTTGCCTTTCCTGTTTTGCCCCTGCTTTTCTCCTGATAATCTCTTTTTGTGTTTTGGTACTTTGTCCGGGTATTGATTTGGGTTGTTTTCTGTTTATCCTTTTGTTCAGTCTTGAAACTCTTGCCCGTACTTTTGCCGATTTGGCCGCCGATTGGGCTTTTTTGTTCTGTGTCTGTTTGTTTGCTGTGTTGCCCTAGATCAGTGCACCCATCAGTCTTCGGTTTGGGGCCGGCTTTTAAAGGAGTGGGTTTCCCCCCAAAAAGGCAGGGACAGGGGCTGGGATCGGTCAGGGCCCCGTTGTGTCTGTGTTGGTGTCCCTGACCGGTCCCTGACTTATAGCACCCCTTACCCTAATCAACCCCCCCGGGGGTTTTTAATATGAGTCCGATTGTCGGTCTGCCCCCCGGGGACGAGTTGAAACTCAGTTTAGGGATCGGGGGGCTCATTAACCAGTTTGTCGCAAGTTGGATCCCTTTGCTCCCCCCGGGCACCGGTCTTGCCCCCCCGTCTGTGTCCCACCTGCCCTGTGTTTGTGAATTGCCCCGTTATAAATCTAAAAGCTTCTACCGGATGTTTGTGGAATTGAAGGTTTGGACTTTGGGAAAATCCGGGTAAACCTGTTTTTCCGTTCTTTTTTTTCCCCATAAAAGCTGAAAAGGTAGGGGTTGGGAGGTTCCCCTCCGGGGGCCCATCAGGTTGGGCACTGCATGCCCCCTGAAGCCCGAGGGGACTTCGATTGAAAGATTTTTTGGGCTTTGGGCCTGTTATACAATCCCAATCGTGGGGCAGGGGCAGAAATCCCCTGTGTCTTTCGCGGGCCCCCCGCCCGCAAAAGAATTTGTTCTGAGTTCCGAAAGGGTTGTACCTGCCCGGGGGGGCTGCCAACCCTTAAAACCCTCTTGACAAGGGCGTTGATGGGGGTAAAGGATGCTATGGTCACCCACCCAACCCGACCCATTAAAGAATTATGTTCCGTGACTATTGACAGAAAGGCTTAGAGGAGACGAGGGAAAAACATGGGTGTGACTGTTCAGTTCAAGTAAAATTTTTCTGTAAAAACCCCCTGTACTTTTCTAAAAAATTTTTCCTTTTACCCTCATCCCCACCCCCTGAAGAGAAAAAATGGTTTTGGGTTTGTACTCTGCTGCCCGGGGAGACACGGTGGAGAATCCCTTTTGTGTTTTATTTGGAAATCCGCCCATTTTCTGAGGACTGTCCTACTGGCCCAAGTCACTGGGGAAAAACGCCGAAGGGCCCTGAAAATTTTCCCGGGAAAGGAAAAATGGGTTTCGGTACCTCCTAAGTTGGAAATAAGTTTTTTTTGCCTGTTCCTTGGTCTTAATTTCTAAGAAAATTTTTCTTGTCAAGCTATGATTGACCGGGCGCAGTGTAGTTTTATTTATTTGTTGTAGGCCTTGGGTTGGAAAATAGTTCATTAAGTGCTCCCTTTTTGGTTTCGGGGTGGGTTCAACTCCCTAACCGGGGGAAAAATAAAAATTTTGTATTTCGGAGACAATTTTAATGTTGGGGGTTCGATAGGAAAAAAATTTTGTTTTTTGCAGGAGAAACTCGTGGGATATTTTCTTTGGCTTGCCCTGGCTCCCCCTCCATAATCCCGTGTTTGATGGGGAACCCCTGAGGGATCAATGGGGTGATTGGGTTTCATTTGAGATGTTACCCCCTTGGTGGTGCGGTAATTAATGCCCGGATTTCGATGTAAATCTGGTGGTTTAGATAGAGTGTTGCTGTTAATTTGCCCAACCCGCTGATGATTGTACCATAGACCGTCCGGGGGCAAAGCTTAATTGGGCGCTCCCGGGGCAAGAATTAGCATTTGCATTTAAAAAACCCGAAATTTTTTTCTCCCGGGGGGTGTTTCGAATACTGATTCCAAAGTTTCTGTCGTTAAGCCCGGGCTCCTTTTGTTTTTAGGAGGATTCCCATTCATGTACTTGCTGCTTAAAGGTTTTAAAATGAGATAAAATTCCGCCATTAATGATGTGCACAGTTGGGCAAAAAGTCTAAGAAATTTTAAAAAGCCCAACTGAGAATTAAAAAAAACCTAATGGTTTAAACGCCGACCAGGGCCCAATATGTCCGTTCCGAGCCCATCGGCAAAAAAATGCCCCTATTTGTAAAGGGAAAAAATTACCAAGTTTACTCTGCCCCAAACCCAGAAAGGTTTTTGTTTAGGGTCCGGTTTGGGCCCCCATGAAGGGGGGTACTGTATGATTGTGCCCCGGCCGGCCCCCCCGCTTTTGGTTTGGTCGCCGGGCCCCGGCGGGCGACGTAAGCCATGGGGTTTTTAAAGTAATATTTGTGTCGTATTCACCCCGTGTGAATGGTACTTTTTCTTGAGGTAATTGTTTCTGGCCAACGCCCGTCGCAGGAATCCTCCGCACCCCTTTTTGTTAATCTGTGTTCCTCCCGATTGACAGTTTGTTTCCCTATCCGGTTTTGTTTTTCCACCTATCACCTTGTTTGTGCTGCTGTACCCTTTTTTAAAGGGGCTTCCTAGCCCCTGTGCTGCTTTTAGAGTACCTTGCTTTTAGTGCCTTTTTTTGATTGCTTTCCCGTATTTGACCCTGTTTTTCTGATAATCCTCTCTTAGTGTTTTTTGGGACTTTGCTCCCCTTTTTGGGATTTACCCTTTTGGTTTTATTCTGTTTTCCTTTTTTCTCCGTTCTTTTACCCTCTTGGGCCCTATGTTTGCCCATTTGGCCCCCCCGATTCGCTTTTTTGTTTGTGTCTGTTTGTTGTTTGTTGCATAGATCGTGGCCATCAGTCTTTCCCGGTTGGGGCCCGGGCCTATTAAGTGTGGGGTTCCCCAAAAAAGGCAGGGACAGGGGCTGGGTAGAGTCAGGGCCCATTGTCTTGTCTTGTGTGGTGTCCCTGACCGGCCCCTAAAGTATGGGGAAAAAAAATGGGTTTTGTAAAATAAAGATAAAGGGAAAAGCAAAGCTGGGACGGAAAAATTTATTGCTTAGAAAGTAAAACAAACCCCAAAAAATTTTTTTTAAATATATAAATGTAAAAAAGATTTAAACGAAAATTTTGGGCCCCCTTTGAAAAATACTGGGGGAGCAGTAGGGGCGAGAGAAAAAAGCAAATTTTTTTAAACACTTTTTTTCCATGTATTTACGAGGGGAGATTCCTGTTAAACAGGAGATGTGGTAACCCCAATTTAAAAGTTTTTGTCTAACCCAGGGAAGTGCCTCGTCTTAGGAAGATTAAAATGACAAACCCCCGGTCCAGTGGCATACACCCCGTGAAAAGAGATTTAAAGTGATGTCTGTGGGCCCATTTTCTTAATTTTTGGATGTCTAATACGGGGTATGTCCCAAAGGTTGGGCGATGCAAAGGGGGGGGTGCCAATATTAAAAAAAAAAAAGGGGCAAAAATGATCCAGGAAATATAGGCCCAGAAAGTTCTCTGTTGTAGGAAAAATTTTTTTGAGGTTTTCTCGGAGTTCGGAGTATTCCTGAAATAAATGTAAAGCCTTTTTCCGAGGGGTTTCCATAAAGGGATTGGTTGTAGAAAATTCATCGCTTTATGGGGAAAAGTAGTGCTAGACTGGATCGGGGGGTGGGGCACTGGATGTATATATCTGATTTTTCTAAGCATTTGTTTGGTGCACATTTTAAAAGGGGGTAAATAAAATGGAATGCTTGGCTGGGGGGAAAATGTGTCAAGTGGGTAAGTAATGGCTCATGATAGAAAAAAAGGGTAGTAATTAAGGTAACAATCGACGATGCTGTTACTAGTGGGGTACCACAAGGGTTCAGTATTGGGCCTATCCCTTTAACATTTTTCATTAATGATTTAAAGGGAAAACAAGTAGATATCGTCTTTGCGACATACTAAGCTTGTAAAGTAATCACACAATAGGGATAATTGTTATTACAAAGGGATCTGGATAAGTTTGGGGGCCTGGGCAGGGAAAAGGGGAGATGAGGTTTTTAAACTGTAAATCAAAAGGTTTTGCACTGGGGAAAAGAAATCCATTAAAATGATTAATGTTAAATGGAAAAAAATGGGTAAAAGTGACATGGGAGGACTTGGGGAAATTTGGGGGACAGTAAAACTTAATTGTTGGCAGTGTAGGGAGCAGGCCAAAGCAAATGGATCATGGGGTGATTAAAAGGGGGTAGTGCACTGATGGGAAAAATTATTTCCCTTATAAAATCAGGTTAAAACCAACGGAATTTGTGTACGTTTTGGGCACCGTGCAAAGGGAAAGACATTGTAGAGCTTTTAAAAAGGTAAAAGGGGGCAAAAAAAATAATAAAGGGTGGGTGGATAAGTACACAGAAAGATTGGCAAAAATTAGGGTTATTAGTTTTTAGAAAAAAAAGGGTTTTGGGGGGGGGACATAATAAAAATGTTTTAAATACATCAAAGGTCCCCAAAATTAGAGATTCCCCCCAAGATTTATTTATACACAGGGCGATCTAGAAACAGGGGGCATCCTTTCGTCTTGAGGGGAAAGAAAAGTTTCACAAAAATAGAAAGGGATTCTTTTCTGTAAAAGAGTGGTATGGAATTCTTGCCAGAGGGACTTGTTTAGGTGAAATTTAATAACCGGTTCAAAAAAAAGGGTTTGGGGCATTTTGGAGCTTTAAAAAATATAACAAGTTTAGTGATAGGTTCGGAAAGGGGGGGGATTTATCCGGGGTTTTTCTGATTGCCAGATTGGAGCAGGAAGGAATTTTTCCCTAAAAAGAGGACAATGGGTCTTACCTCATTGGGGGTTTATGGGTTCCTTGGATTTAAAAACCTTAGACAACGGTGAACTAGATGGAGAATTGTCTTTTTTTGCCTTAAACTATAAAAATATGAGATGGTTTAAGTAGGGGTTTTTTAAAAAGGGATGTTGGGGGGGGGGCTCGGTTCCAGGTAGGGAGGGCTTGCAGCCAAGAC
>JAODAL010065040.1:0-18418 GCA_025379985.1 Phyllomedusa bahiana | reverse complement strand
AAAAGGCCCTAATAGTAGAGGTTTCTCTTGCAGAAAAGACAAATTTTTGCTGGCTGTTTGGCCCACGGGCAGAGCGCAGGCCCTATCCCTATGAGACGCTGAGAGACACTGAGGCTGAAACAGGAAACGCTGTTCTATGTAAAAACGAGGTCATGTGATTTTTCCAGCCAATCGCAACCATACACATCCCAGTCATGACGTCGCACACACATCTCACCCTGCTCTATTCTGTAATCTGATTTGCTGGCCGCCAAAATTACAGGAAGCGCCGAAAAGGTGCGATCTTAATAGATGATGCACAGATTTTAACCTTAATTATCACATGATCTGGAAATTTCGATCACCATAAAAACCTTGCCGTTTTTAAACTTTGTCGATAAAAATCGCTCAACACTTTTCCCCTGAGCCATTTAGTTACCCACCTTTGCTTTATGGCAAGGTGCTCCATCATGCTGGAAAGACATTTTTTGATCACCAAACTGCTCTTGGACGGTTGGGAGAAGTTGCTCTTGGAGGACATTCGGGTACCATTTTTTATTCATGGATGTGTTTTTAGGCAAGACTGTTAGAGGGGCCGATTCCCTTGGCTGAGAAGCAACCCCACACATGAAGGGTTTTTGGATGTTTTACAGTTGGCATGGGGACAAGACTGGGGGTTTATCGCTCACCTTGTCTTCTCGAACAAGCTGTTTTCCAGATGTTCCAAACATTCGGAAAGGGATTCATCAGAGAAAATGACTTTACCCCAGTCCTACAGCAGTCCACTCCCTGTCCCTTTTGGGCAGAATATCAGTCTGTCCCTGAAGTTTTTTCTGGAGAGAAGTGGCTTCTTTGCTGCCCTTCTTGACACCAGGCCTTGCTCCATGAGTCTCCGCCTCACAGTGCGGCAGATGCACTCACACCTGCCTGCTGGCTTTCCCCCCTGAGAAAGGGCTCTGCACTGCTGGTAGCCCGATTCGAAGCTGAAACATTTTTAAGAGACGACCCGGCGCTTGCTGGTCTTTCTTTGGCGCCTGGAGCCTTTTTGGCAAAAGGAATTGATGATGCGATAGATTGTTGACTGAGGTGCAATCTTTCGAGCTGCGATACTCTTCCCTGTTAGGCCTTTTGTGAAGTGCAATGATGACTGCACGTGTTTCTTCAGAGATAACCATGGTTAACAGAAGAGAAACAATGATGCCAAGCACCAGCTTCCTTTTAAAGTGTCCAGTGGTGTGATTCTTACTTAATCATGACAGATTGATCTCCAGCCCTGTCCTCATCAACACCCACACCTGTGTTAATGGAGCAATCACTGGAACAATGTTTGCTGGTCCTGTTAAGGCAGGCCTGCAATGAAGTTGAAATGTGTTTTGGGGGAAAAAGTTCATTTTTCTAGGCAACTATTGACTTTGCAATTAATTGCTGTTAAGCTGATCACTCTTTATAACATTCTGGAGTATATTGCAAATTGCCATTATAAAACCTGATGCAGTAGACTTTGTAAAAATTAACATTTGTATCATTCTCAAAACTTTTGGCCATGACTGTACACCCTTCTGTTTTATACAAATAGTTATATTCCTGTCTGAGGCAGAAAGTAACAGAAAAGCTAACATGGTGACTTTCAGCTGCAATGGTAACTGCTCGACTCTCCACAGTCTTGTTGCTGGCTGAAGGAACAGAGTGGTGGCCATGTTTGTGCAGCTACCTTCTTTGTTTTTTGTGGCTGTTCCATATACTGCAGAGCTCGGTTGTATTAGAGACTCCAATAGAAATGAATTGAGACCTAACTAACAGCACCTGTCAAGAATGTCCACTATCCCCACTGATTTATGTTTTGTGTGTCGAGTCCCTGGCTGAACATATTAGAAGCAACCCACGTATCTGGTCTCCTAGTCAACCAGACTAACCATAAAATAAGCCCATAAGCAGACGACATTATGCTCATTTATTCGATCCACAATCCTCAATTCCTAACATGCTAAACATCCTCTCTACCTTTTCTAAGATATCTTATTATAAACTAAACACCATTAAGTCATCTATTATTCCTATAAATAATCCTAAATCTCAAAATGCCATGTTAAAAACTTTTGATTTCAAGCTAGCTGAAGTAGATTATTTAGGTACCAAAGTCATTTCTTCTCCTTCCTATACAATTGATTTGAATTATAATTCCCTTCTGTCCGATTTAGAAGTTAAAATCAAACGGTTAGCAACACTTAACCTTTCTTGGATCGCGAGAATTAATGCGTTTAAAATGTCATTGCTACCAAAATACATATACATGTGCAGAGCAATTCCCTATCTTATACCTACAGCAGTTAATCTTAAATTCCAAAGCTTTTCTCTACCTTTATTTGATGCTGTAAAAGGCCCTGAGTCAAACAAGACCTCTTGTTCCTCAGCAATAAGGATGGAGGAATAGCAGCCCCAAATTTTCTTGCTTACAACGCTGCTGTCTTGCTTGAGCAAGCCTTTCACTCATGGCGCCAATCTGATTCTAATCTCAATCATTTGCCCCTTATCCCTAAAATACCATCTTAAATCCTTAAATCCTTAAATACTTAATGCCTCTTTACCAACCTCTTCACTTAGGTCAATAACAGTCTTACTTAAACTTTGGTCTACTTATGTCATACCTAACACTTGGGTCATCCTTCGTAAAAAAGAATAAGAATAATACCCTTACATTTAAATCATAGCAGAAGCATGGCATCCTCACAATAGACCAACTGTTTCAGGATGAAACCCTCCTCTTATTTACACATATATCTACTTCTTATTCTTTGCCTCGCATGACTTTTTATCAGTTCCTGCAAATAAGACATTTGCTCCAGACTATAACATGGCCGGACACCTCACCCACACATCCTGATTTTCACAACTTTCTCTTCACAAAGAAAGGCTATCTCTAGCATACCCTGAAACATTGGCCAAAGATTCCACCTCCAAGTTCCCGACTATGATAAAATTGGAAAAGGAATTATCCCCCCAATTCTCTAAGGTTCAATGGACAAAAGCACAAATCATTTCTTCTTTATGGAGATGTATAAACCATAAAGAAACCTTGTTTAAGATCTACCTTTTGTGGCATTTACCCCCCTAAAGGTTAGCTAAGATGTTCTCTGGATCCTCAGATCTATGTTGGAAGAGGTGCAGCCAACAAGGCACCATGCTACATGTCTGGTGGGGATGTCCAGTCATTCACAAATGACTAATCTCTCCTTTTCTTTGACTCCTGAACTCGCAGTTTTAGATATTGGTTTATTGGACTTCCCATCATCCCTCCGCCCAATTCTTTTTCACACTCTTATAGCAGCCAGAACAGCTATTGCATTCAGTTGGAAAGAACCTAAGCCCCCCTCTATAACTGAGATTATCAGAAGAATTAATCTTAATTGCGCCTGTGAAATGAAGTTAATTGACCCTCCATATATCTGTAATCTCTATGGAATATATGGTTATCTTCTAGTTACTGTGTATCTACTGTAGTAAAAAATTATTTTTGTTCTATCTCGTAACAGCACGTTTATTATTATTTAACAAACTGTATTTGTTTATGTTCTACTATCCATGATTGTTATTATCGGTTATTCAGTTACCTGTCCTTTTTGTGACAATATGTTCTTCTATTGTTTTCATGATATCTTTCAGTTTGTATTATTTGTCAACTGCTCAATTCATTAATACAGGAATGTTTAAAGAAATGAATGGAGAGTGCAGCAATTTCTCCATTCTTTGGCGCTGATTTCAGAAGTGAAATGACGGGAATACCCCCTTAAGATCATAATCACTCAAGCAGAGAAAGAGCAACATCCTGTTAGTTTTTGTTAAAAAAAGATCCTCAAGTGGGAAGTAGTACTAAATCTTCATTTTGGCTGATAGGAAAAGGGTTGCCAGGTACTAATTCCTGTTAGTTGCAGATAAACATTGTGTGGCATCATAAACATGGCAGAACAAACCCCAAAGCTCTTTACTACGTATCCGTAGGCACTATGCGTGCAGCCTTATGTTCACACTCTGTTCTATAATCCATGCATCTAGAAGATAATACTTCTACAATATGACTGGGGATCCGGAGCTGAAAAATGCCATTCACTCAGCTTCTTCATAAGGAATAAGATAATCTTACACTCACATATCAATTATAACTTTGATCAAAGAAAAATTTCTATCCAGTATGCTCAGCAATGTAAAATGTGTCAGCGTCTTCTCTTTCATGGGTCTCTTTGCTGTGTTCTTAAGATATTCTTAATAAAGGCTAAGTTTTAATTTTTCTTGCATTTTTTGGAGAACTCAGCAGGATTTCTTTTTTGTTATTTTAATCAGAGAAGCCATTTATTACTTAATTACTTGATTACTTTGCCGCAATCTACATGTAGTTCACTAATTAAAAAATAATTTATTCTGTCTTTTAGTATAGGATATTTATTCATTTTTGGATGCAGTATAATAGGATACTATTCATTTCATATTAAGATACAGTATTTATTTCCACATTTTCAGCTTTGCCGCCACAAGGTAAAACTGGTTGTGTTTTGTGCTCATGTGTTTTGATCACTGTATTTTTCAAGTTAGCATCAAAAACATCAAATTACACTTATATGGAAGTACAGCTTAAAATATAGTCGTCTTTCCTTCATACATAAATATATTTGCTGAACTGGACATGGACCCTGAACATAGCTCTGATCAGATTAAGATTCCAAAATATAACATCATCAGAATAGCTGTCTGTAAAACATATAATTGAACACACATTGTGCTGTGACCTAGTGATGAATTAATTCCAAACATCAAAAATCCTCATAATTGAATAAAATTCCAGTAACACATCATGTTGTGTTGAATACCATTTATGACAGAGCTTTGAAAATGGAAAATTGAAGGTGTTTAATGAAGCTTATCTGCTGCAAAATGTGCATTATTCAAATTTCTAATATGCTTTTTATTTACTGTTGTACAGTGTTTAGGATCTCTGGTTTCTGATTATAGATAAAAAATTTAAATTTACATTTGGAAACTGAGCATTGTTACATTGTTCTGTTCTTAGCTGAAGAGTGAATACAAATTCCAGCCTGTCTTTTGTGAACTAAGGGTCTCAAGTATGAAAACTGTCTAGGTTCAAGGCTATGCCTACACAGCAATGCCAAAATGCCATCCAAAATCTGACAGCACTTTAACATCTCTGAACCACGGTTTTTGGCGCAGAATTGCGCTAAAAATTGTGGACGGATTTGCCATCGGCCCCGTACATTGAATATATGGGAATCCAACAGCAATCCAATGGAAGATCCAATAGGTTAGAAAATCCACCGGAAACCGAAAAAAGGACATCCACAAACTAACCAGGAGCAAAGGCAGGAAGTTCCATATATGCCAGGAGGTCACAGGTCATTGGCAAGGTAAGTTGGGAACTGTGTAGCTCAATAGAGAAAATGGATTGGCACCAGCAGAGATGTAAAGTAAAATCCAAAGAAATTTATTCGGTTTCCATGTTAAAATAGCCACAAACAAGCCACATAGAAGTACAACGTGTGCAAACGAAGACAGTCAGAGGGGTGACCAGCTGACGCGTTTCGGGCTTGGCGTAGCCCTTAGTCTTAGCTGTAGAATAGAAATGCTAATGCCCTCTTTTAGTGTGCAAAACAATTACAATACACATAATAATAATTAACAATTAACACCTGTGTTAACGTACTCACGATCCATGCGCCTCCCCAGGGCAACATGACGCAATCCGCTACACCGGAAGTTGGAAATGCCCAAAGAGAATGATGCGCTCCAAACAACGGAAATGACGCCACAGGATGTGACGGTAAGCGGATTGCGCGTTTCCCGGGGCAACACGACGCGATCCGCTACACCGGAAGTCGGAAACGACCAAAGAGAATAATGCGATCCAAACGACGGAAATGACGCCACAGAATATACCGGTAAGCGGATCGCGTGTTGCCATGGTGAGGCGCTCGATAAGCAAAGAAAAAGAATATGACTACAGGCACATATTAACCCACGGCAAAAGTAAACAACGTCTTACTAATTAAAGTTGGATACACAGACAGAAAAAGACATAAGGAAAGCCCGTAGCACACAGTGCCTGTGTCTATTCATTGAACAGGTGAAAATATAAAATGGCATGTGTTAAAAAACAATTAAAGATAAAAGAGGTACAACTAAATTTTTGCAAAATATGATAAGTGAAAAGATAATCATGAGCAAAGCTAAAGGTGGGACTAAAAATGAAACATAATATCTCTGCGTACATTGAGTCCTATGGGACAAATACTATTGAGAGCCAGAATCCAGAATGCCTCCCTATCCCTTAACACATACTCCCAATTTCCTCCCCGTATGGGTTTACGGACATTTTCTATTGCCATAACTTTTAAGCCTTGTGTTTGGGACCCATGTTTTTCTATGAAATGTTGTGCTACATTAGATTTATTACGTCTATTGGTGTTAGAAATGTCGTTAAGATGTTCAAGGAATCGGGTTTTCAATCTCCTGATGGTACTGCCTACCTAAATGAGGTTACACAGGGTACATGTAAGGACATATACGTGATGGGAGTTGTAATTCATGTAACTTTTGATTTCATAGGAACGGGAAGAATCAAAATTGCAGAAATTATGAGCAGAAGATGCAAATTTGTTCTGCAAGGATGTAATCCACATTTAAAGAAGCCTTTGTGGCGCAACCAAGATGGTTTATTGGAAACAAGCAAACGATTAGGTGATAGTAAGTCCCCAATTGTTTTAGACTTTCTTGCCACTATGCGACAGCCATTATGTAGAATGGCATCCATAGTTTCATCCTCTTGCAACATGGGTAAGTATTTTAAAATAATTTGTTTAATTGTCGCAAAGTGATGACTGTGGTCAAGTACCAGCACCGCCTTGTCTTTGTTAGAATTATCTCCTCTCCATTGTCTATATACAGGTTTTGGGGCTAATAAATTTTCTCTAGTACGCTTGTCAACAATTTTAGAGGCCCTTTTGAGTGTCCAATCCGGGTAACCCCTCAATCTGAGTCTCTCACTGATGATGTTTTTCTCAGTAGTATACCCCGAGGGAAGGCTACAATTCCGTTTAGCTCTAATATATTCGCCCACTGGTATAGCTTGTTTCGTGTGTTTCGTATGAAAGCTGTTGTAATGTAGGGTTGTATTCCCACTGGTGTTTTTACGAAAGGTTTTAGAAAGCACAATTTGTTGGGGTATACCAGTGAGCTCCAGATCCAAAAACGTTGTAGTAACTCCCTGAATCTGGTGGGTAAACCTAAGATTAAATGGATTGTTGTTAAGGTAATTAACAAATGAGAGTACGGCAGGCACATCCCCCCCCCAAATGAGGAGGAGATCGTCGATGTACCTGCCGTACCACTCAATGTCATCAAGGAACGGATTGGTTTCAGTGAACACGTATTGCATTTCCCACCAGGAGACTGCAAGATTAGCGAGTGATGGAGAGTACTTTGCGTCCATTGAGACACCTTTGACTTGGAGATACACCATGTTGCTATAGGAGAAATAATTATGATGCATCAAAAATTCCGTTGTCATAAGAATAAATTGTATTAGATCTTTATCATACTCACTATGGTTTTCCAAATGAAACTGTAAAGCCGACAGGGCTACCCTATGTGGTATGCTGGTGTACAGCGACTCAATGTCGCACGTAACCCAACACATACTCTCCATCCATTTTTTGTACTGTAAATTGACCAATACGCCCTTGGTATCTCTAAGGTAGCCTGGCACCCGTTGTACCACAGGCTGTAAAAAGGAGTCCAGCCATTGCGAGATCCGTTCCAAGAGGGACCCAATCCCAGAGACAATTGGACGCATGGGGGGCGATTCCTTGTTCTTGTGGATTTTCGGTAACCGTCCCAGATGGGCATAACCGGAATTCCACATACATGTACTCCCAATTGTCTCGGGTTTTGGAACCCCCAAGGAAAACTCCCTCCACTAAGAGTCCACTAACTTCAATATAGAATCTTTCAGTGGTAACTTTGTCTAATTTGAAATATGTAGAGGAATCCTGTAACATGCATAACATGGAAACCTCGTAGTTCTTACGATCCATGACAACAACTGTTCCCCCCTTGTCAGCCATCCTAACCACAATATTTTGATTATTCTGTAAATCATGCAATGCTTTCTTTTGAAAAGAATTAAGGTTAAGATGGCTGGACGTAGAGGGAACAGAGTTCGCCAAGGTTCTGAGATCCCGTTCAATAAAGAACTGGAACCGATCCATGGCAACCGTCCTAGAATTTATAGGATAAAATTCCCTATTAGTCATAGTCATGGTAATCCTGTTTAACATGCGACTCATCTACTCTCAATCCTGCATGTATCTTGCATGTATCTTGAGCTAGGTCATCTAGATGTAACAAGGACATTTGTTCTTTGAACGTAAGATTGCTAAATTTATTAACCAAAGTGGAATGCATGGTTTCATGGGTAGTTGCTGTATCATCCCAAAAATGCCAATGTAGCGTAAGCAAACGTACAAAACGATTTATGTCCTTGAGAGTAGAAAAAAGATCAAAATTTTCTTCTAGACCAAAATTGAGTCCCAAGGTGAGTAATTGGATTTGTTCTTGCGAGAGTTCACCGGTTGACAAGTTGAGAACATCTACTGTAGTAGCTGTAGTGCAGGCTATTTGTTTTTCTTTGTCTTTTAAATCTTCTTCCACCTCTCCTGGTACGTTTTTTGCCGGCTTAGATTTGTTCACATTTCTGGTTTGTTTATAATAGGATAGGTTTTGTGGAATGTACCTTTAAATATTCATGCACTGCTGCATACAGAGGAATCCAGAGAGGGCCGGTGCAAGCTGAATCATCGATGGGAGCAGGAGCGACTTTGCTGGAGGTCACCACCTCCGGCACCACAGCAGGGTGCAAAACAGCAGGTGTGGGGATCAGAGCTGAAACAGAGGCACAGACACATCAACGGTCCAAGACAGGAGGTGGCAACGTGCACCGTGACAGGTCCTCCCCTCCGGGCTTGCTGGGTACCCAGAACACAACCTGGAGTAACCACCTCCTCGGCATCCCAAGAACTTTCTTCAGAGAAGATGTCTAGTCTGTCCTGGATAACTTCTTGGAGTTGTGGAACAGAAACAGCAGAAACGGTACGATGGAGGAGAGTTGGGCAGGCCTGTGTGATGTCTTGACAGACAAGGGGATCTTCCTGGACTAAGGAATCCACCACTGAAATAACAGAAGCAATGGGCAAGGAAAAGAGTGGGTGGGATTGCACCAGAGGGGCAGGCTTGAGGTAGCAAGAATGGCATTGATTGCTCCATTGGATAACGTCACCCATTTCCAATCCAATGACAGACTGTGCAGCTGGAATGATGGAAGACAAAGCAGAATCATTCCCTCCTTGTGGGAACTGCCAACTTGGAGAGACAGAGGCTTGGTACGGAACTGGACAGCCTTCTTCAGAATCTCTCCATTGATGAAGGAGAAATGCAGGGCTTTCTCCAGACAGGAGACAGGCAAGCAGAACTCCAGTAGAGACACATGGTGTAACGTTCAGGAGCTGGTTTGGAGTCTTAGGTTGCCCAAATACTAGGTTACCCACAAGAGAAGCGTGGTCAGCAAGCCAGAAGTCGGTACACGTGGGGGGCGGTTTCGGTACTTTAGGAGCAGGGAGGAATCGTAGTCAGGAAGAGAGCCAAAGGTCGGTGCACAATCAGGTCAGCGTCAGTTTAGGGAGCATGTAGGAATAGTAGTCAGTAATTAAGCCAAAATGTCTATTCACAATAGAGTCAGAACACAACAGCAGACTAGCACAAACGGCTAGATTACCGGCAGAGCACAATAATCTCTCAAGGAGGAAGTGCAAGGCTGGGTTTAAATAGGAAGTCCAATTAGACATGGGTGGAGCAAACAGGGAATCAAGGACCAAAACTAAGGGGAAAAGGGGAACTAGGTAAAGTTCAGCGAGGAGCGTCCAGAGTAGCAAATAAGCCAGTGAGAAGAGCCGTCGCCTGGGATTTTCAAGAGCCCGGGAGTTCAATTCCTGACAGTAGTCCCCTCCTTTCAGGATGCCTCTGGATACCCAGGGGCTGGTTTTTCTGGTGTCTCTGATGAAAGGCCTTTGTAAGCCTAGTGGCATGAACATTATTTTCTTGTTCCCATGAATTTTCTTCTGGTCCATAACCCTTCCATTGTACAAGATATTGCAATCGGCCTCTAAAAATTCTAGAGTTCACAATTTTCTCAACAATATATTCTTCTTGCCCTCGGATTTTTACTGGTGCAGTAGGTGGCTGAATTCTTCAGGGAAAGGGGTTTTCGTTAAATGGCTTGAGCAATGACACGTGGAACCCCAGGTGGATTTTTAGCTGGTTAGGAAGTTTTAAATGGAAGGCAACTTCGTTAATTTGTGCCAAAATCTGGAACGGACCTATAAATTTCTGACCCAGCTTTGGAGATGGAACATGTATTTTTAGATTTTTAGTAGATAGCCAAACCTTATCACCAACTTTAAAGTTGGGAGGAACTTTGCGGTGTTTATCCACTGATTTTTTATATCTTTCCTGAGCTTCTTGTAGCATCTCTATTAGCTTTGTCTGTGTTTCTTTCAGTTGAGTTAGTCTGTGGGTAACGGCAGGAATAGGCGTACTTAATGGTTTATTAGGAATAAATATTGGGTGTACACCAAAATTTGCATAAAACGGGCATTGTGATGTAGAATTATGTTTGGAGTTGTTGTAGGCAAATTCTGCTGTTGGTAAATAGTCCACCCAGTCATCTTTAAGGTAGGAAATAAAACAGTGGAGGTACTGTTCCAGAGTGTGGTTAGTCCTTTCCGTCTGGCCATTGGACTGGGGATGAAAGGCAGTAGAGAGATTAACAAAAAACTCCTAAGGGTGTACAGAAGTTTTTCCAAAATCGTGATGTGAATTGAACACCTCTTTCTGAAACTACATTGTCTGGAATTCCGTGCAGCCTAAATATTTCCCTTGACATTAATTCTGCTGTTTGTTCAGCAGTTGGATTTCCTCTTGTGGGTACAATGTGGGCCATTTTTGTAAGACGATCCACAACAACACGGATGGTTAGTCATTTCCTAGATTGGGGAAGATGCCACAATAAAATCATAGTAACTTATCCTCAGGGTCTGGATGAACTGAAAGCTGTTGAAGAAGACCTAGAGGATGAGGATCATTGTACCTTGTTTCGTGCACATGTTTAAGCAAGAGGAAACATATTTTTTAACAAACTTTCTTACAATTAGCCACCCAAATGAACAAACAATAGTTGTAAGGTTTTCATGACTCCAGGAATGACCTTGCTAGTTTAGAATCATGGAGAATATTTTGAGGACTTCAAGTCGACGTGATTCAGGTACATATAAATCTGTGTTCCAGAGCCTTCAAAACCCTTCTTTATAAGAGGAGAGTCACATATTACAAGAACGTTAAGAAAGAGTCGTATCTGTTATCCATCTCCTGAGCCTTGCTTAAATGTTCTTTTGAGATGAAGTATTCCTACAAAATTTTTGGAGATAAAATAGTTGACTCCGTTTTAGACCTCTCCTGTGTTCAGCAAGAATCCTGACAAAGCAACATCCTAACCATTTCTGAACCTGTTCGATAAGAAATAATGAAATTGAAATCTAGAAAAAAAATAAGGCCCACCATGCTTGTCCTGCCGATAATCCACTTAGCTTACGGAATGAACAATAGAATTTTTGTGGTCCATAAGTACAAGTTATGGGATGAATGGCTCCTTCCAAAAAGATGTCTCCATTCAGAGAGGCAACTAGTGTTACGATTGCGTTGCTATCGATATCGAGCGATATGTCGATAGTCGGCCGCTAGTCGATAAGGTTTTCGATAGTGAAGCACGATTATGAGCGATTACCATTAAAGACTATGGGAGAGCAACAACACCTTCATTATTACACGCCAAACAAGGCTGGAGAAGCTGAAAGTAACAATCCACAACATTCAAATGTATACGTGCAACATCTTAGGCAGCACACTTAGGTTATAAAAGTCACAGAAAAAAGTCATCAGACCATTCACTATCCCTGTCTTGTACCACAGCCTGACCCTTAAACCTGCATCACCCACAAATTAAAAAAGTCCAGAAGCAGTATGATTTGAACCAGCATGTTACTTGAACGGGACATTGAAATATCCCCCTGTCCTCGGAAACGCAGCATGAACCCCAAACCTGCATGACCCCCAATTTAAAAAAGTGCCGCAAAAAGGAGTCTTCAACCACCATTTAGTTTTCCACTGGACATCCCTTTCCCCTGGACCGCAGTAGACCATTAACCTGGTCCGACCCCCAGATTAAAAAGTTCCGGGACAAAGGAGTCTGTTATGTCTGTAACTGTTATGTTTCGATAATACACGGTATATTTTTGCGACCTTTCAATTCCACCTGTTGGTGACTGCATAGAAATTGCTGTTTAAGATTTACGTGAAAAGCGGCGTCAATGAACAAAGCCTGGGTGCGCAAGTCAAAAAAACACGTATCTGTTTAATGTTTTGAATATAGATAAACGGTATTTTATGCACCTTTCAGTTCAGCTGTGGTGATATAGAATGATGCAGTTTTTAAGATTTACAAAGATGCTGCGTAAATTAACAAGGGCTGGGTGCGAAAAAAGTCAAAAAAAAAGGGAAACCTGTTATGTTTTTGATATAATAAAGGGTTTTTTTTGCCCCTTTTAAATTTCACCTGGGGTTGAATATAAATTGCAGTTTTAAAAATTTACGAATCTGCGAAAAATGAAAATGCTGGGTGCCCAAAAGTCAAAAAATATGTAACTGTTTTTGTTTTGGTATAATAAACAAATTTTTTGGGCCCCTTTTTAAAATTCCCCTTTTGGGAATAAAAGAATTGCTGTTTTTAAGTTTTCCCATAATCTGCGTCAAGGGAACAATCGGGGTTTGCGAAAAAAGTAAAAAAACCCACGTAACTTGTGATTTTTTTCCGTACGATACACGGTATTTTTTGGCAAAAAACAAGCTTGTTTGACTACAAGATTGCTGTATTGAAATTTAACTGAAAGGGTTTGGATATATCAACAGTCACGGGTGTAATGAGTAAAATTAAAGTGAACCCTTCTGAAATGAACTGATAATAAAAGTGGATTTTTGCACTAACAAAGACCGCAGGTTCTAGAAATGATTGTATCCAAATAAAAAGTTCAGGCTGCCCCCAAAATCCAGGAAATTTTCCATAGCAAACTGTTTAATAAAAAAGAAATTTCCCCTACAATGTCAAAACAAAATCTTTTTTGAACTTTTTAAACCAGTGTTCTTTTTTAAAAATAGAGTTGTCCCTTTTTTCGCCCCCGGGGCCCCCCCCCTTCCCCCCCCGCTCCCACCGCCCTGAATTTACAGCGGGAGATGCCCGCTTTAAAATTCCCCTACAAAATACATAAAATCTTCAAACTTAACCAAAATAAAATTTGGGAAGGGTCACACTAATAGAAAGGTTTTTTCGTGCAGAAATAACTAATTTTTTGCTGAGCTGTTTTGGGCCAAAAAGGCAAAAGCGCAGGGCCTAACCCTATGAGAAAGCTTAAGACACGAGGGTGAAACAGGAAACCTGTTCTATGTAAAAAAGAGGTTTATGGATTTTTTTTCCCGCCAATCGCAAAACCCTACACATCCAGCAAGAAAGTCGCACACACATCTCCCCCCGCTCTAAATTTTTTAAAACGAAATTTTCGGCCGCCAAAATTACAGGGAAACGCTAAAAAGGCGCGATCTTTAAAAATGATGCCCCAGATTTTTTAACCCTTAAATTTTCGCATGATCGGAAAATTTTTGATCACCATAAAAACCCCTTTCCGAATTCAACTTTTTCGATAAAAAAAAAATCGCTCAAACAAAAATAAAGGCAAAAATTTAATGGGTAAAAAAGTTCTTTATTTTTCCCGCATCGTTACTTTTTGCAGATGACATGGAATATTGAAAAAATGCAATGGATGAAGTTGCCTTTTTTTCTGAACTTTTGAGAGGGGGACAGCCCCCTCAAGGCTGAGGCATCAACTTCAACAATGAAGTAACCGGGTTTTTGGGGACCTTTTATAGGTGCAGAAGGGAAATAAGTCTTTAATTTTGTCAAAAGCTATTTGTGCTTCTGAAGACCTGAAAATACCTTTGTTTTTTTTGTAAGAAGTAATTGGCAAAATGGTCTTGGAGAAGCCTTTTATAATCTCCTGTAGAAATTTGCAACCCAAAAAATCTTTGAATACCTCAAATTTTTGGGAAGGGGCCATTCCACCACAGTTTTGATTTTACTGGGGCCCCATACTTAGCCTTCTGGGGAGATGATAACCCAAGAAATTAAATTTTTGGTTTGTTCAAATTACATTTTTCCGTTTTATATAAAGATATTTTTTCTTAGTCTTTCCCAGGAAATTGAACATGTCTGCATGTTCCCCAAGGGTGCTGAAAATATAAAATGTCTCAAGGTACCAACCACAAATTATCTAAAAAGCTCGAAACACACCCATTTTAAAGCTGGAAGGTTCGGGGGGTTTTACAAACCCGAATGAAAACTGGGTATTCAAAATGTCCATACGGGTTTCCCAAAGGCAGTCTTCCACCATCTCCGGACAATGCTTATAGATTGTAACCCCCTCTTAAACCAGTTTGGTAAATATTTGGCAGACAGTCTTTCCAGCAACCAGAAAAAAGGGGAAGAGCATATCGATTTTTAATAAAATTTTTTTTAGTTCTCTGTATCATACAGGCCCCAGGGTTTTTGAGTTTTTTTTTAAACAAAGAAAAGGTGCCCCACTGGGATTGGGAAGGTCGAATAAACCCTTTTTTTAAATTTTCATCAAATTTTTTTTATTCCCTAAGTATTTTTAATTCTGGTTCAAGGGGGTTTGAAAAATGCACTAAAAAAGGAATGGTGGCTCCGAAAATCGAGGGACAGTCATAAGGACGATGGGGGGGTAATTGATCAGCTTTTTTCTTGCTACGACGTCGCTGAATTTTTGGTACGAGGTGGCAAATTATCATAAGTCTGCAGAGAAATCTCGGAAACTTGTATTTTTTTTTGGGACAGATATTTGGATGAAAATTGTCCCTACAGTATTGAAGGGAAAAGGGTAACAGCCCTTGTTTCCCAAGTTGAAAAAATTTATAATAACAAACCCCTGGAATTTCCTAAAACAGGGGAATTTTGGGAACGAAATGAAGAAAACTGATAGTTTCATATGATTAGGTTCAAACAGTTTCCCAAAGTTCATTGTCCATGAGTTCAGGCCCAAAGATAAGGTGATCCATAAACATTTTCCCTTTTTAAAATGGGGGATTTTTTCTCTCGCAATGTTATTTTCAAGGCAAATTTTAAATCATAAAAATTTTCCTCCTGCACCAAATCCAACATGGTAAAAAAATGCATTTTATGGGCCCCCCCAAGTAGACTTGTTGGGATAACGAAATAGAGGATGGGAAATAATTTTGTCTAAGCCCCCAGATGAGTGGTTCACAAAAGAATCGGTAGTTGAAAAGGCAAGATTGTCCCCTGTCTTGGGACACTGCAGGGGTATAGCTCTCTGAATCTTGTTGGGGTAGTTTTTTGCATAAGTAAGCCCCCCCAGTAGAGGAAAAAATTTTCTGTACGGCTCCCTTTTTTGCGCAGTAAGCGGGTTTTTTGGATAATGCAAACTGCATAATTTTAGTATTTCAGTTTTTTGCTGGGGGTTTTAAAAAATGTTGACGAAGGAAGGAGGATGTTTCCAAAAATCTACAGTCTTTCCTTTCTACGTTCGTAAGTCTTGTCGATTCTGACACAGCTGAACAAAATCCCCAAAATTATCAGGGGGCCCCAACTTGGCAAGCTCACCTTTCCCAATTTAAATCCTAATCGAAATTGATTCCTCGGGCTCTGGATTCCATGGGTGTCAGCTACCCACGACGAAATTTTTGCTGTTATTCGCAACTGAGCGCCGCCCTGCCGCAGATTATGTAATTTTGCCTCGGTGTGGGGACAACCCCATTTGGTCACAAAAACTTGATTCAAAACATTAAAGCATCTAATCATTTAGAAGTCACAGTTCTTTTCCCCTAAGGGAGGCCCATGCAGAGCTTCATCCCCAAAGATGATTATAAACCCGCACTCTTTTTCTATCACGGTGAATGGAGCAGGCTGCATCTGGAAAAAAATAGCAAAAATTTATTCAAAATCCTCTTAAAGGTTTTCCCATCCCATTAAACTTTGAGGGGAAGCATGCGGTATTAGAATCTACCGGTGTTAGTATATCCAAAGTTGCCTTTGAAGTCAATTACTTCCTTCTGGGGCCCGCACCAGGTTTGCAATTTAGAATTTTTTTCTTGATAATGGCACCAATTCTTGAAGCTCAGCCATTTTTGCCCTCAAAGGGGTTTTTCAAAGACCCATTTGGGGGAAAATTTTCTGTAAACGGGCAGGGTGGTTTGGAGTCTTTGGGTTTCAACAATAGGGTTTCCTACTTTTAAAGCTGGTCAGCGAGCCAAAGTCGGTACATGTCGGGCGGGGTTTTGGTACTTTAGAGCAGGGAGGAATAGTAGCGGAAGAAAGCCCCAGGGCGTGACAATCCGGGGGAGCATCATTAGGGAAGGCAGGAACGTATCAGGAAAAACCAAAAAGGGTTTATGACAATAGAGTCGAACACAACACAGAACAGCAAACGCAAACAGCAAACAGCAGAAAACAAACAGCAGCAGCACAAACCGCTAATTACCCGCAAGCACAATAATCCTCAAGGGGGAATGCACGAGGGTTTAAAAAGAATCCCAAATTTAAAATGGGTGGAGCAAAAAGGGGAAACAAAGGACCAAAACTAAGGAACAGGGGAAATTTGGTAAAGTTTAGCAGAGGGGCTGTAGAGGGGCATATAGCTCGTGAGAAAGCCGTCGCCCGGGAAAAGCAAAAGTCTGGGGTTCAATTCCCCACAAAAAAGACAAAGGTTCAGACTGCACCTGTGAGTGTGTTCCTCAGAGGAGAGATGTACACAATCCACCTGCATAGGTTCATCTAATGAAGAAAGGCGTGCCAGTGAGGGAAACTTGGGGATTCAGGTACAAGGCGCGGAGGCTGTGATGCCAGGAGGATGTTGACTGCTGGCGAAGCTGTAGCTCTCTCTCTGCAAAGCAGATGTAAGTCCTAGTAGCCAGAACTATTAGGTCATCCAGGGTAGTTGGTAGGTCACAAACAGCCAGCTTGTCCTTGATATGCAAAGCAAGGCCACCCCAGAAAGCCGCCACAAGGGCTTCATTATTCCAGGGGAGCTCCAAGGCTAATGTACGGAACTGGATGGTGTATTGGCCCACTGTGGAATCGCCTTATCTGAAACGGAGCTAAGCAGATGCAGCAGAGTTGTTGTACCCAAGTTGTTTAAGATTTTGTGGAAGGTGACAGGAATTTTTGCAGATCTACTGTCAGTGGGTGCCCTCTCTTCACAGAGGGGTGAAACCCAGCCCAAGACTTGCCTGTGAGCAGGCTGATGATAAAAGCCACCTTGGCATGATCAGATGGAAACTGGTGTGCCAGGACCTTGAGGTGTATGGCACACTGATTGATGAAGCTGTGACAATAATGAGGATCCCCGTAATAACGGGATGATGAAGGCAAATTTAGGCTGGGACTGGTCATGGCAACGGGAGGCGGACCTACTACAGGTAGCGGAGCAGGTTTAGGTGCCAGTGCAGCACAACATCATCCAGACAAATTGTCTGTAGTTTCTGGAAGAGTTGCTCCAGATGGACACTATGACAGTTATGGATGGCTGCCAGGTGCTGGATATCTGGCAGGGTCACATCAACAAAATCCATTCATCAGTTCATACTGTCACATGCTAACGAGGTAGAATGGCGGGTAGATGGTGTGGATCCTCTGGGATCACCGCAGGCAAAGACGGTATAGGTGTAGACCACGCCAGGGAGTGGAGTTTAAGGGGCCAGCTGTAAGGCTGGAAGGACTTTAATGCGGGGAACTGCCAGGTTGCTACCCTGCTGGGGCTACCCACGGTGACAGCCGATGTGCAGGACATGGGACACCGGGTACTGTTAGAAGTGACGAGTCACAGCAGGTGTAGCTGTAAACAGCGAGCAGGTTATAAAGTCCCTGGAGGGTAACGAACTGGTGCAGCGGCAGATTAACAACAGTAGCACAAACTGGTGCAGCGGCAGATAACAGCAGTAGATAATTGGATAACGCAGGGTTGATGCAGGGTACAGCAAACAGTGCAGCATGCAGGGGTCAGGAACACAAAAAACAACATCCACAAACTGACCAGGCGCAAAGGCAGGAAGTTCCATGTATGCCAGGAGGTCACAGGTCATCGACCAGGTAATTTGAGAACTGTCTCCTTAAATATTGCCATGTGCAGAGGACGCCAGAGAGGACAGATGAGAGCCGAATCATGGATGGGAGCATGAGCGAGGATAG
>JAODAL010065039.1:0-18419 GCA_025379985.1 Phyllomedusa bahiana | reverse complement strand
AAAAATTTTATTTTAAAAACAAAATAAAAAAAGTTTATTTTTGAATTAATTTTTTAAAAAAAGGTTAATTTTTTAAAAAATATGGGGCCCATCGCCCCCCCCGGGAAAAAGTCAACATTTCCAAGGCCAAAAGCGGGGCAATGTGACATTCAGGTTTTTTGGCTTTGGGAGGTTTGGGTTAAAGGGTGTTTTTTTTTTCTCCCCCCCCAAAAACCGGGTAGACAAAAGGCTGGTTCTAGACGGCCACTGTAAGCAGCAGGGTAAAAACCGGTGGAAGGAGAAGGAGAGGATGGGTCCTGGTGGTGCTGGTGGTACTCGGGCGACGGTGGAGGAAAAAGCGGGGGGCTGATCCTTTGATCAGCTCTGGGACTTGGGCGCGGGGAATGCTTGGTGGTGGTGGAGGAGGAGGCTGGAGACAGGGGGTGTGAAGTGGTTGGAAAAACCCCGGCATGGGTTTTGGGGTGCCCCCTTTTTTTTGGGCCAAGTGTTCCCCCCATTTCAACTCCTGCATTCCTGCATGTGGGGTTAAACACCTAATTCTTCCCTCTACCGAGCGTTTCGGCAAAGGCGGCATATGACCCATCGCTGGGTAAAAATCAAGGCTTGCTCGAAAAAGGCCCGGGCTTGAGAGGTCCTGGACCTTTTCAACGGCGAAAAAGCGAGTAGCAATTTTTCCATGACGTGGCTGGCGGAAAAATCTCACAGACTTGTGCAACCCCCCTTCCTTTTAGGGGGGGCCGTTCTCACACTACCCTTCGTCTTCCTCCTCGTCGAGTGATAAGGCTCGCAAGCAAATTCTGCTGAAAAGACCACGTTGGATCCGTTAATGTCATCATCAATCAATCATCATCAACACCAGGTGACTTCCTCGTCCTGACATTCAGGCATCCTGAGCTGCGGGCTACAAGCAGCAGCACTGCAAGGCATTGCCGACCGCCGGGATTTTTGCAGATTGACCGACTTCCTTCTCTCTCTGATGGCATCAGCGTAGTTGACATCAGAGCAGCAAAATCATCTTTTTGGGACTTTTGCTCTTTTGAAATGGCGCTTCTGACCAAATGCATTTTGTCATCAAAGAGGACTTTAGAAAATGGATTATCCACAGTGGTGCGGTACCATGGCAGTTGACCATTTGGGCTGCCTTCGCTTCATGTTGGCACGGATGCTGGACAATGCTGAATAACGACATTTGTGGACGTGACTGGAGGAGAGGAGGTAAGGACTGCTGGATGCAGGTTGCATTAACACTGAAGAACAGATTGGCGACGCTGTTCGTTACTGAGATTCACAGGCCCTGACCCAAGCGATGGACAGTTTGACGGTCTGCAACCGACGATCCGCTGGCTTGTGTGTTTTCGCAGCACTGGAAGGTGCCACCTTCTCTCGTACCTCTACCTCCATGTTATACACAGCTCGGTTGCTCGCTTAACACCTGCATTTCGCTCCATGTTTAGAAAGATTAAAAAATTTAGAAGGTATGGAAGAGTTTTTGACAGTTCTTATGAATGACGGGCAAATCCACAGCTATTCTTAAATCCCTCTAATTTCCTACAGCGCATATAGGATTAGAAACTGACTATTGTTTCTAGGAATACCTGCATGAAAGAGTCGGTCTGGTGGAAGAATACGTAAGAGACAAAATCAACAGTGGTTCTGTTCCTTCAGTCCCAGGAGATTTACAATGCCCGAGTAGGACTAGGAATTGATAGTTTTCAAGAAAATATGTCAGTACAACTGCGTCTAATCTGGCATCAAAATGGGATTCACCGAGCGCAATAGAATAAAATGATTCAGAATGTTATGATGGATTCGAATATTAGCCGTTTTTTGGTGCGAATGACGCAAACGAGAAACTAGGAGCGCGCTTCTATTACTAGAAAATGTTTGTTATCTCAAAAGTGTCGTACAAGGGCTTATTTGAAAAAAAACTAGTGCGCACCAAGTGCAATACAGCTATTGTAAAAGTGATACGGATAACAAATGTGGGTTTTGTTTGAACCAATGAATGATACCAAGAAAGTAACTACAAATTTCTGTATTCAAATGTAAGTGCATGTGTGGTCTATTGAAAAAAAACTGGGGAAGAACCAAGAGCAATACTCAGCTATTTAATAAGTTATACGGATAAGGAAGTAAGGTGGGTTTGAGAACCAGATGAAAATACAACACAGTTACTACTCAAATTTAGCGGTATTCAAATTTAAGTACAAGGTGGCGCTGCGCGCGCAGCAAAAAAGCTGGGGCCGCGCACCAGAAAGTGAAAAACAACGGCTATTTAAAAGTTATATCAGGATAAGAAATGGTGGGTTTTGAAACCTAGCGAAATACACCTCGCAGTTACTGAAAAATTTTGTATCTTAAGTATAAGTACAATGAGGGTCTTTGAACAAAACTTGGCTGCGCAGCAAAGTGAAAAAACACATATTTAAAAGTTACACGGATAACTAAAAGGTGGGTTTTGCACCTATGAAATACAGCTGCGTTACTAGCAAAATCTGTATCACTAATATAAGTTACAAGGTGCACAATATACACTCTCCTTTCAAAGCCTGACATACCTGCCTCGCCTGCTGTCTGTCCCCCCCCCCCCCGCGGTGTACGAATTGAGATGCTTCTTTAAAGAGGTCTCTGTTTAGCTAACTAAGAGCTGAAATTCTCTAATCCTACCTATGTTCTATGTTCACAGAGCTTGAAAGCATAGTTGTCTGTATGAATAAAGAGTGAACTGTGTCTTGAGCTGAGCTTATATTGGACGAAATCTAGCACACGTACCTGCTCATAATGAGAGACACTGAATAACTGATGATGAACAGGAACACGTGTTCTATGCGAAAACAACGGTCATATGATTTGTCCAGCCAATGAAACCCTAAACATCATAGTCATGACGTTGCAACCCAACTCACCCTGCTCTATGCTCTATGCTGATTTGCTGGCCGCCAAAATGGCAGGAAGCGCCGAAAATGGCGCGATAGTAATAGATTATGTGCAGATTCTCACCTAAAATATCGCGTGATCGGAAATTTACGATTAACCTAAAAACCGTGCCGATTTCAACTTTGTTGATTATAATCGCTCATCCCTATTCATTACGATTTTATTTAGCCGCCATTTCAGGTCTGCAGACACCCTAATGTGCTAAAACTTAATAAACTCCCCTTAAAAGACCCCATATTGGAAACTACACCCTTTAAGGAATATATCCAGGTGTGTAGTGAGTAAATCGATCCCATAGGTGTTTCCCAAATTTTTCTAGCGTTAGGCTGTGAAAATGAAAAAAAAAATTTTTTTTCAACAATCTGCAATTTTAGCTGAAAGTGTTTAATTTTTTCAAGGTATCCTGGAAAAAAGCACCCAAATTGGTTTATACGCAATTTCTTATAAGTTAGGGTGAATTTTTTGTTTTTTTTTTTTTTTTTACCCATACATGGGGGTGTGTGTAAAACTTGTGGTTGGGCACATGACAGGGTGTACAAGGGAGGGAGCTCTATTTGGCTTTTGGAACACAGATTTTGGTGGCTGACATGTTGCATTTGCAAAGCCCCCAAAGTAGAAGAACAGGTGAAATCTCTCAGAAGTTGCCTCATTTTCGATTCAACACCCCTCGTGATTCTCATCTAGGGGTGTACTGTGCATTTTGAGTGCACAGGTTTTCCATAGTTGTTTTAGTATTGTGCCAGTGTGTGAAGAGAAAGAATGGGAGGTAATGTAATGTCATGAAGGTCGGTTCATTGTTGCTTCTGGTCTTTATTTTTACAGCGTTCGCTGTGTGGGAAAAATGGCATAAAAACTTTACTGAGTGGGTCGGTATAATTGCAATATTAAAAATTTTATATAGTTTTTTATGTTTTTATTACTTTTACACAATGGAAATGTGTTTATAAATTATTGTGTTTTTATGTTGTCATAGTCTGACAACCATAACTTTTTTTATTTTTCTGTATACAGAGTTCATTATGGGCTTGTTTTTTGCGGGATGGGTTGACATTTTTATTGATACCATTATGGGATGCATATGATGCTTTTATCATGTTTTATTTAGGTTTTTGTGAGGCATTTTGAACAAAACACAGCAATCCTAGTGTTTTGTTATTTATTTTTCAACAGCACTCACCGTGCAGTATCCATAACAAGTTAGATTTACTATCTGGCTCGAGATGATTACGGCGATACCTAATTTATATAGTTTTTTATGTGGAAGTGCTTTAAAAAAAAGTGTTTCTATTGTATAAAACAATACTTATGCAATGCATTCTGTGACTTTTTTTTTTTTTACGGCATTCATTAATATCACAGATTTATAGGACAGGTCATTATGTATGCGATGATACCAAATATGTGTACTTTATTTTTGATCTTTTTTGGGACGATTGGTGTTTGTAAAGGGGAAAAGGGCTGTGTACATGTTTTTATTTCATCTTTCGTTTTTGTGTTTTACTTTTTTAACTTTTTTTTACTTTTATACTGGTCTCCATAGCAACTGTCACTCACCATGCCTACCTGTTATTTGAAGTAGATAAAACTCCAAGCTCCATGTCAAAAGTCACACTTGGAGAAAACCTGTTAACTCCACTCTCAATAAGCCAGGCCTAGTGGTTTCTGACCAGAATTTATGATGCTTGTAGGTAATGGAATATACACAACACACATTCTATTTTTATTCTCTCTGGCCATTGTGTTATATTTTCTTTAGCATGGACATTAGGGTATGGGAATTACCCTAAGAATTATATTATTTTATATATAGAGACTTGCGAAAGTATTTGGCCTCCTTGAACTTTTCAACCTTTTGGTATTGCTACATTTCAGGCTTCAAACATAAAGGTATAAAATTTAATTTTTTTGTGAAGAATCAACAACTAGTGGGACACAATTGTGAAGTGGAAAAAAATTTTTGGTTTTTAAACTTTTGTAAAAAAAAAAAAAAACTAAAAATGGGGAGTGCAATTTTTTCGGCTCTTTTACTTTCAGTGCGCAAATCAACTCCAGAAGTTCAGTGAGGATCATGAATGACCCAGGTTGTTTTAAATGACTGATGAAGATAAATATAACCCCTGTGTGTAATAAGTCCCCGTATAAATGCCCCTTCTCGTGGTGTCTCGGGTTCTGTTTAAAACGAGGAGCATCATGAAGCCCAAAGGGACACCCCGGCAGGCCCGGGGGATACTGGGGTGGAGAAGTTTAAAGCGGTTTTGGGATAAAAAAAGATTTCCCAAAAACTTTACACACCCCAAGGACACTGTCCCAGTTATCATTTTGAAGGAAGGGTATCCCCACTGCAAATCTACAAACCGGCCGTCCCTCTAAACTTTCATCTCAAAAAGGGAGAAGGCTGTTCAAGATCACCCAAAGGCCCATAACACTCTGGAGAACTGCAAAGATCTACAGCTGAGGGGGGGAGAGTCTGTCCAAAAGGACAACAATCATCATACACTGCACAATCGGGCCCTTTTTGGGGAAGAGGGCAAGAAAAAAGACTTTTATAAAAAAAACCCATAAAAAGTCTTGTTTAAATTTTGCCCAAGCCACCGGGGAGACCCCAAAACATGGGGAAGAAGGTCCCTTGGTCAGTTGAAACCAAAATAAAACTTTTTGCCCCACAAAGCAAAACGATATTTTTGGCGTAAAAACAACACAGCTTATCCCCTTTGAACACACATCTCCACTTCAAACATGGTGGTGGTGGTTAAAATGATGGGAAAATGGTTTAAAAACCAAATACAGGACCATTTCGGAAGAAAACCCGTTGGGGTCTGCAAAAACCCGAGACTGGGACAGAGATTTATCTTTCCAAAAAACCATGACCCAAACATAAAGCAAAATTACAATGGAAGGTTACAAATAAACGTACCCGGTGTTAGAATGGCCCAAGTCAAAGGCCCGACCTGAATCAATCGGAATCTGTGGGAAAAAGGGTGTAAAACTGCTTTAAAAAACCCTTTCCCTCCAACCTCACTGAGGGCAAGTGTTTTCCAAGGAAGAATGGGCAAAAATTCAGTCTCTCGATGTGCAAAACTGTTTGAGACATACCCCAAGCGACTTGCAGCTGTAATCGCAGCAAAAGGGTGGGGCACAAAAATATTAACTTAATTTGGGGAATAATTTTGCACACCTCCTTTTTGTTTTTTATTTTTTTCAAAAATTTAAAATATCCAATAAATTTTGTTTTCCTTCAAATTGTGTCCCATTTTGTTGATTATTCCCCCCCAAAAAAAAAATTTTATATCTTTATGTTTGATGCCTGAAGTGTGGCAAAAAAGGGTTAAAAATTCAAGGGGGCCGAATACTTTCGCAAGGCACTATATATATATTAATTAATATATATAATAATAATATACATAAATCAACTTGAGTTACCATTAACAGCATTTAGAGAGATGCTTTACAGCCACCACGTGACCATAGGGACCTGTAGTCTTGAAATGAGTTGTTGACTTCTTCTATAGGAAAGTGTTCTAAGTATGTGGGGGACCCGTGGATAGGGCATTTTTGCAGGGGAAAAAGGGGGAGGGGAAAAGGAGATAAACCTGCTTAATACTGTACATGTTAATCATGGGAAATTTTCTAGTAAACCAGGGCCGGGGCAAAAACAATTTGGTGCCCTAGGGAAATGGGTCAAAAGGTGCCCCCCCCCCTCCCCCCCCTTTTTAAAAAAAAATAATAAATTTCTAATTCCCTTAATTTGCCTTTTACAAATCAAAAAAAATAAAAAAAAAATTAACATAATTGGTATCCCCATGTACAAACCAATGTATTAATAAAAAATCTTTCATCCCGTTGCTGAACACCGTGATAGAAAAAAAAATTCATTTTATGAAAAATTTTTTGGATTTTTGGTATTTCACAAAATTGAAAAAAAGGAAATCAAAAAGTCCATGTACCCAAAAAATGGTGCAAATAAAAAAGTACACACAGCCTGCAAAAAATGCTCCCTCACTCAAGGGACAAAAAAAAAAGGTATTTCACTAAAAAATTTAAAGGTAAAAAGATGTTTTTTTCCTTTTTTTTTGTTTCAAAAATCAGAAAACCCGAAATTTTGGGATTGTCAGACTTGAATCAACCTGCGAATATAGGAACACATTAACATACCAATGAGGGGGGAACGCTGTAAAAAAACAAAAAAAAAAAAACGCAAAATGGGCCCAAATATGTTTTTTTTCCCCATTTTACCCCACTTAAATTTTTTTGCAGTTTCCCAGTAAATTCTGGGGGCAATGAAGATCCATTAGAAATACATCTTGTCCCGCAAATAAAAGCTCGATATATCTATGAGAGGGAAAAAATTAAAAAGTTATGGCGGGAGGGAAAAAAAAAGGGCCAGTTTTTATGCCCGGGTCAGGAAAGGGGGTTAAGATATTTTTTTCGTGGCAGAGGTGGTGGAAAAAGGGGGCAGCGTGAGTGCAGTGAGAAAAACCTTTTTAGAGCCCTTTTTCCCAAAAACTGAAACCCCAAACCTATTTATTATCACAAATCCCAACACAATAATGAACGTGATTATGGAGATGATGTCTCGAAACCAATTAGCAACGATAAAGGGGAAACTTTTTTTTTTAGTGCAGTAAAGAAATAAAGAGAGCACTTATTGGTTCCAATTGTGATTGGCTGCTGGGGGACAAAAAGCAACTATTAGGCATGATCCAGCGCCACAATACATCAGACTCGGGGCTCGTGTGAATGCGCGACTCTGATGTGCAGGGGGGAGGGGGAAGGGGGCAGCCTCGGCCCCATAGCTGTCTTTACTAAATTGACAGTCATTTATTCCCGTGGTATAATACAATCGATTTTTAGGCGCGGGGGGGACGGGTGTTCTATGCTCTCTGAAGCTATTTTTTACGTGAGATGGGGCGCATTTCCCTGCATACGCAGCACAGTACGCCGCGAAAATGCTCCAAAAAAACCCGTGTGAGCAATCCTAAGGTGGGTTACACGGCTTAAAATGCAGGGGAATTATGCCCCCCATTACGCCTGTGGCCGGGGGGGGGGGGGGGGCGGGGGCGGGGGGGCGGCACCTCGGCCCCATAGATTGCTTACCCGCGCGCGTATAGCCCCCTAGTAATTCACTGTGTTATCTCCCCCCCCGGCATATTCGCCCACGGGAGAGGAGCGTAACCATCGTTTTTATAAGAATGTGGTTTTCCCAAAAAGACTGGGACGTATTCCACCCGTAATTCCCCACTCGGATAAAATTCGGACTAAAATACGTCCCCTTTTTAAGCGGGGAAAAGCTAAGAATTTAGTGTATGTTGTTATAGCCGTGTGTTTACGTATATTGCTATAATGCATGTATTATATATATATAATTTTTATATATTTTTCTTACATAATAACACATACATGAATGTGTATATATTATAGAGGGAGGTGTAATTAAGGGGGGGTTCCGTGAGTGTATTTTCCCTTCAGCCTCTTGAATTGGAGCACCCCGTTTTGTCAGCCAACGAGGTTAACAAGGGCATAGCTGGGTGTTTCTAAAGTGTTATTAAAAGATTTGTTATGACTTAGCTTTAAATTTGTCTTAAATTTTGTTCAAATTAAATGAGAAAAATTTTATGGTCGCTGCCTTGGTTTTCTTGGGAGTATACCTTTATATAGATGTCACAGACAGCCCAGATGCTTTTGTGGTGCTAATGCCGCTGCTGCACTGATTACAGGCAGAAGACACTCACTCCTTCTGTCTGTGCCTTAGCTGTGAATATCGTGATAGGTCGCGACAGCGAAGGATTAATTACCAGCAGCCGTAATACACTTTCCTCTAGGACAGACTGGTACATCCTATGTCAGGGAGGGGTTAGTAGCAAGCAGCAAGGGATCTTTCAAACAGCAAACTGTAAGTGTCCCTTTTCTCCACCCAAAATTGGGGAGGTTTGTTGTTGTCCTCATACAGTTTGGCACTGTCAGAAGTGGGCATTGTGTAGGCACCCACCCATTTAACAAAGGGAATAATAATCACAAGTTTTACATTTATTGATACATTTACTGGAGATGTAACAGGGATCAACTTTTTTTATTAGCTTGTTTTAACCCCCAAAAACGGGGCATCACAGGCAATTTTTCTGGGGTATGGGGACCTATAGATTACAAAATACTAAATTAACCTGTTGCCCACCAATTTGGGGGACCTATATACCTACCTAATAAAAGGGGGGCCCAATTTAAAAAAACCCCAACCTACTGAAGGAATCTATTTACCTACCAGCCTACTAGGGGGACCTGTATACCTATCTACATACCGGGGGACTTATAAACCTACCAACATACAGGGGGGACCTATAGACATACCAACCAACTGGGTGACCTATAGAATTCCCCCGGGCCCCCAAAACCTCCAACCCATGGGGGACGTATAGACCTAACAATCTACTCGGGGGATCTAAAGACCCTTTACGGGGATAAATATTACCCCCTTTTTCTGGGGGGGGCCTATGCATCAAACAAAAATACTGTGTATTTATCTTAAACCCTAACTTATTTTGGGGTCCTATACACCCACCCAACCCTTTTTGGAGGTCCCATATACCGCCCCCCATAGGGGGTTTTCCCATCATAAAAAACCCAAAAACTTATGGGGACCCTATTACCTTCCTACTGGGGACCTTTTTCCTAAAAAATATAGTTAACCTATATACTAAATAAATATAAGAAGACCTAATTACCCACAATTGGGGACTATATTCCTATCTAAAACTGGGGGGCCTATTGTCTCCAACCAAGGTTACCATTTACCTACTAGAAGGGGCCCCTTTTACCCTTTCCCGGTACTGAAAGTCCCTATGTACTAACCTACTTATAGGGGGGCCCTAAATACCCACTTATCTACTGACAAACTCCAAAAAACACCCCCATTCGGTTTTTATGTAAATAAATATATACATTTTATTGAATCAATTAAAAATATACTAAAGACCCCTCCCTTACACAGAAAATAAATATCTAATCCATGTACACAACATAAAAAAAACAACTAATTACCAATCAATATAAATAATGCATAACAGGTATAATAATACAGGAACGCATATAAATAATCAAATGAACATTACATATATAAAAAAAGTATAACTTATAGAAATACTGAAAACCCGTAAAAGACCAATGGACTGGGCTCAACCCCGACGTATGTTTCGCTATTACCTTTGTCAAAGGGACAAAGGGACAAAGGGACAGCCCATATGATGATGTCATGTCTTTGGAAGCTTCTGATAGGGTTATTGGCAACATCTGAATTAATCAGAGGTACAACTGTGGATGTATTTTAAAACACACCAGAACACACACGGCCTCTGTGTGTAATATCATGGGAAAATTTAAAGAAATCAGCCAAGATACCAGGAATAGAATTGCGGACTTGCAAATTTCTGGATCATTCTTGGGTGAAATTTCCAGATACCTGAAGGTGCCTTGTTCATCTGTACAAACAATTATATGCAAGTGCAAAGAAAATGGGAATGTCCAGCCATCATACTGCTCAGGAAGAAGATGGGTTATGTGTCTCAGAGATGCACTTGTTTTGGTCCAACATGTGCATATCAACCCAAGAAAAAAATACCTTGTGAACATGCTGGAGGAAGCTTGTAAAAGTGTGTCATTATCCACAGTGAAACAAGCCATTACTCCAAAAGAAACATATAAAATCCAGATTAATTTTTGGAAATGCACACAGGAACAAAGACCTACATTTTTGGAGACATGTTCTGTGGTCTGAAAAAACTAAAATTAAACTGTTTGGTCAAAATGATCATCGTTATTTTTGAGGGAAAAACACTGTGAAACACGTGGGTGGCAGCATCATGTTGTGGTGTTGTTTTGCTGCAGGAGGGACTGGTGCGCTTCACAAAATAGATGGCATCATGAGGAAAGAAGACCATGTGGCAATACTGAAGCAACATCTAAAAACATCAGCCAAGCTAAAGCTTGGGCAGAAATGGGTCTTCCAAATGGACAATGACCGGAAATATACTGCCAAACTGGTTACAAAGTGGCTTAAGGATAACCATGTCAATGTTTTGGAGTGGCCATCACAAAGCCCTGAACTCAGTCCAGCTGAAAATGTATGGGCTGAAAAGGCAGATGTGAGCACGGCAACCTACAAACATGGCTCAGTTACACCAGTTCTGTCAGGAGGAATGTGCCAAAATTCCAATCAACTATTGTGAGAAGCTTGTGGAAGGATATCCAAAACATTTGACCCAAGTCATACAGTTTAAGGGCAGTGCTACCAAATACTAATGAAATGCATGTAAACTTTTGACTTTGAAGAAAGCAATAAAAATGCCTTAAAAAATTATCTCTCTCATTATTCTGGCGTTTGGCAAATCCAAATAATTTTGTTAATCCTAATTGACCTAAAACGGATAAGGTTTATTCTGGTTTCATGTCAGATAGTGAGAAAAACATGCATACGTGCCTTTTTATTTTGTGTATGTAAACTTCTGGTTTCAGCTGTACCTACCTGTCTACTGTTCAGAATTATATACACTACCTACAGGGGGCTACATATACCTGTCTTCCTACTGGAGGGCCATATATCTACCTACTGAGGGGACCTGTATCTACCTACTTTGTGGTAAATTCTGCAGAGACAAGTCATAGCCAGAAGAAGTCATTATGGTGTTCTGGACTGGATGGACAACAAAAAGGAAAGTGAATGACTTATCAAAGAAGATGTCATCTGTGAGTCACTGGATGTAATTGCATTGTAATCACTTATACATCTGCTCAGCCTGTGTTCAACTGGTAGTCAGATGTGGTGGTCGCATTTGGTCATGTTCTGACAGTTTTATCTGGTCCTTAAGTAATAATATTACTGGGTCTTGGTATTGTAGGAGTCTCTTTAGTAGCAATCATACGTATGATATATTTGTTCCATGTGTAGGTGTATTATTTGTTAACTGTATAATGTTATTTATAAGGTATCACACTATCATACATAGATGAGTGGGGCCCGGAGGTTTTAGGACCATAGCAACGCCCTTGCTTATGAGAACTGATAGGTTCTCTTCAAATTACCATTTTAAGACTACATTCACATCTACTTTCTAATTAATGGTTTTCTGTTCCATCATAAAAACTGAAAATAAGGGTGGAATTGGATCCGTTACACAGCAAACACCAATGGACCCTATTAACTATAATGAGGTCCACTGGGTTTCTGTCCTGGTGTCTGTACCTTAACTGGATAAATGAGTGCAGCATGCTCATGCTTATACATATGTATTCATATAAAACATGTAGATCCAGTCTGATCCCTATTTTGGGATCAGAAATAAAATATTCTTTTGGGACAGATTGGTTATTGCCCTATGAGTTCCAAAGTCTGCATCAGTAGTGAAAACAAAGCTTAAAAATTACTTTTGTCCACATTTTCCCCAGCCTTGGTTGAACATGGTGGACATTTTTCTTTTTTCAACTGTACTATGTAATGATGCTGTACAATTTTTTTCATTTTTTGATGGACTCTACAATGGAGACTACTATCAGTACATCTATCTCTGATGTGAATGGAACCCTATTTAAAGAAAATTATTGTGTTGATGTTAACCTCCTTATTATAATTGTATTTCTTCACTGTAGTAGAGTCATATCACCTACATGTGTAGTAAAAATTCGTTAGACAATTAGGACAGATGCCTATAGCTTATTATTAGTAAGAACAAGTATAAATATCTAGATAAATACAGATAGATGCCATGAAATGCATTAAGTGTTTATTTTTTTTCTGAACACGTTCCTCGTTAAAGAACACAGACATCAGAAAAGCTGAAATATCAGATAATTTGTTTTTCCTCTCTGTAGCCAGCCGCACAGCAGGCTACTGAAACCTAACTCGATACTTGCTCCGATTCTCACCTCGAACTTCCAACTTTACCTTCCTCTGCTGAGGTTTTCAAAGAAAGTGCAAGGAGAGGAGGAGGAGGACTGGGCAATGAATTAGCAAGAAGGCCACATAAACAAAAACGTGTTATTTCATCTTTAAAACACACAGCATAAAAACAGGCCTTCGGGCTCCAGCAAACAGATTCGGAAGTGTATGCCTCTCACAGGGGAAAGAAGCCAGAAAAGGTCACTTCAGAAAGTCAGATTGATTCTTCTATTTTTCATTTTTTTGATGCTCCCCTGCCGAAACCTAAGAATGGTCCCAGGCCTTTATGCCGCAGGCTGTTTCCTCATTTTTAGGTGACAGTGGCCTACACTTTAGAAATTAGTTTATCTTTCCAGGCGACGTCCTTTTTCTTAACTACAGGGGAGAGTGGAAATGAAAGTTTTTTGGCAGTAGCAATATAAATCTTTGTGTGTTTGAGCATCTGACCTTAGGCCCTCGTGTCATGCTTTTCCTACTTCTCAGTCCGCGATTTCCTGCCTCACATTTCAGAAGCTGTCTGTAGCAGAGGCAAAAAAAAAAGAAAAAGAAAAAACACTGCAATTACATGAAAGGAAATTTAACCGGTCTCCTGAAATTTGGCATTAAAATGGTTATTGTTGAAAAAAGTTAAAGTTAAAAAAATAAATAAGTAGGAAATAAAAAAAATAAATCAAATGAACGCTCTCATACTATTTTAGCTCTTTTTTTCCCCTGGATTATAAAAAGCTTGCTCTGCTATTTATGTTGAGGTCAGGGGGGTGTCTGGAGCCATGAAAACAGAAACAACATTTTGACTAGGCCCTAGTGTATTTTAACAACTCTGATATGCTTTCCTCCCTTGAAAAGATCAAGGTTTGCCTTTCCTGGAGCTGTCTGAGGTGTTATAATTGGATTCTTTTACACGTTTTTTGACATTGTTGCCATCTCTGGATTTTAGGTAGACTTGTGAAAATACAGACAGTCTCCCAGCTTCACACCACTTTACCGTACTTGTGAATGTAATTGAATGAGAGACAGCTCAGCAATAATAAGGAAATCTCACTTTTTAGGTTCTGCATAACAATTAAAATACCAAAGCTTAAAAACAATTTCTCTGAAGCAAATGCATACATAAACATCAAAGAAATAAATACCATGCGCAAGAGCTCACGATAATCGCATGTTATCCCACTAATCTTAGATTCATTGGCACACTTGTCGTTATACTTAATAGAGCAAAAATGTGAAATATTTGTATGGTAATTTTTACCCTCCATGATCTTTAGTATTTATAAGAAGTTGAAACTGGCTCAAGCAAATGTGAGGTTAGCTCTGTGGTTTTACAGATGTGAAACAAAGCTAAAAAAAAAGGAACAAGCATCCAGCCTCAAGCCTAGTTCTGCTTCATTCACCATGCACATAGAACAAAAATGAGCCTGATTTTACCATCAGAATGTGCTGACAATTCTAAAAATATGTATGAATAATGATACTATATTGTTCTCCATAAATTCTGTGCGGGACATCTTCACACAAGGCAAATGAAGTGCTCATGTTGATAATTATTTGTTACATTTTGGGCGGCACTTATAGGGTTGCTGTGATGGCTTCTTATGCTATATGGAGGCCTTTCTGCTGGCACAGTTAGGGTAGGAAAAACAATCTGACAGATTCAGTTTAATCTTGCCCAATCTGAGTGCAGAATGAGCGAGAGAAGCTGAGCTCTGTGATATTTGGAATTCTTGGTCATGCTTCCAACCAACGTCTGACATTTGTAGCTATGTAATATATTACATCGTTTTCCTGGAAGAACCTATGCACTCCAGAAAAGACAATCAGCATGTATGGGTATATATGATCTAAAAAGATGGATCCATTACCAGAATTGGTTGAGCAACCTTCACATGAATGATTGGCCCAGGTAGTACCAAAAAAACATTTCCAGGCAATTCTGTCAGCCAATGGTTTTAGGGTGTTTGTTCTTCCAATGTTTCCCACATAATATACCTACATGGTCTTCCGGTTGATGAAGCAGAAACTTGAACTCATTGGAGATGGGCAGCCCTGCCAATCAGTGGAGGTCCAATCAATAGTACTGTAAAAAGTTAAAGCCTTTTTCGCCACTGAAGAGATGCAGTGGACCATCATATGCTTCAGTTACACATATATGAGTTGGAATTTGCTGTACTGTTTGGTCACATGTCTGGTAGGCCTGATGGTCATTTTGTCAAGGGAGTTGCCTCCAAATATAGCATTCAGTTCAGCCCTTGTGTACCTTCGTAGCACCAGTCATATTTAACTTTAGTGGCACATGCGCTCTGCAGTTTCCCACTTGCTTGTTCACAAGAGACTCTTGCCACAAGATACAATTTCCAAAAAGATACCATGTGAAAACAAACTGCCATGGTTTTAGTAATATATCAACCTTGGATCAAAATTATGACTTTTGCGCACATGATAAATCATGCACCCTACATTATGCCAACTATATAGTATTAATGCCCTCTATAGTGCTCCAACTGTATTAATAAAACAACTATTATTGCCACAACACAGTAAATTGTGCCCTTTGTGCCAGCAAAAAGTAAAAGGTCACCTGTTCTATTCCCTAAAAACTAAAAATGCCCCATTTTGTGCCCTCCTATAATCCTATAAAAAACAAATCTTTATTCAATGAAAAAGAAAATCTGTGTCCTCTGCCTCCACTGTTAATTTATAATTGCCCTTTGTGACACCCTAGAAAGTCAAATTGGTAACATCCTGTGTGCACCATTGAAGGTAATAATGTCCCATCTGGGTACATCCTAAAGCAAAATAACTGCCCTTGTGCTCAAAACAGTAATAATGGAACCACTTTGTGCCACTGCACAAATATAAATTCCGATTTTTTGTTTATCTCTGGGTGAGGCCCTTTCACTTTTTCATAATGGCTACTGGTTGTATCAGGGACTAGGCTCTGGCGCGAATCGATTCTAAACGAAGTGGAATTGTTTAGAATTTCAGGGAAAACTTACACGGGTTTCGACGGAACGATTGTCGAACTTGTGGGGTACTTCGGTTCGTGAAAGAAACGTGTGCGTTTGATTGATAAAATGGCTTGCGCCAGCACAGGCGCTACATGGGGCAAAAGCAATTGGGAGGAAGAAGGCATAGCCTGCCATGGACCATGTGCAGTGGTGAAAGCACAAATCAGAGACGGCGGGTTTCTGTGTAGTCACAACACTATATAAGTCCAGGGCGCGACGCGGGTGTGCTCAGAATCCTCTCACTGTGCCTCATCAGGGAAGGTGCTGACCTCGGCTGATTAGCTCATACTGAAGAATTGATTTTTATATAGCTATTTCTGTACTGGGGTTGTCTCTGCTTGTTCTCAGTGATGTTCTCTTAATGCTTCTTTTTCAAATTTTTTTTGGGGGTAGGGGATCTAAAACCCAGTGTGGTCCACTGCGCGCTTTTACTTCAATACCCAAGGGGGTCTAACCAGTTTGTTGTTTTCCTTAAAGAAACAGGTTTTTTTTAAAAAAAAAACACTATTTTTTTGGGGGCTCAATTTTTTGGGGCAAATTTTCACCAGGGGGTTTAAAATTTGGTTGTTTTGCTGGTGTGCTACAAAAAAAAAGTCTTTTTCAACGCCAAAATATATAAATTTTTTTTGTAGCCTAATTCACAACAAAAGGTTTAATTTAAATTTCCTTTTTGTGTGGGGTAGAAAACACCAAATTTTAACACGCTACAAAGCTACTAGTTTGTGGGGTCAATTTTTTGGGGCAATTTACATCCAGGGGGTTTAAATTTAAACGTTGTTTTTTGGTGTGTGACAAAAATAAACCGTCTTTTTCAACGCCAAAATATATAATTTTTCCTGACCTAATTACAAGAAAGGGTTAAATTCAACTGTTCTTTTGTTGTGTGGGGTAGAAACACGCAAAAGTAACACGCTACAAAGCTACTATTTGTGCGGTCAATTCTTTTGGGGAAAATTTTCATCCAGGGTTTAAATTAAGGTTGTTTTGCTGGTGGCTGCAAAAAAAAAAAAGTCTTTTTCAAGCCAAAAAATTTTTAAAATTTTTCCCCTTTGGCCCAATTCACAAGCAAAGGTTATTTAAACTGTATTCCCCTTTTTGTTGGCGTGAAAACACGCAATTTTAAAAAAGCTACAAAGTGCTAGTTTGGGCGGCCAATTTTTTGGGCAAAAATTTAAACCGGGGGTTATTTAACATTTTTTTGCTGGGGCTGACAAAAATAAACCGCTTTTTCAACGCCAAAAAATATACATTTTTCCTGTCCTAAATTTCCAACCCAAAGGGATTACAACGTACTCTTGTTTTGTGGGTAAAAACACGCAATGTAACATGCTACAAAGCTACTATTTTTGGGGCTCAATTTTTGGGCAAATTTTCACCCCGAGGTTTAATTAAGCGTTTTTTGTGGGTGCTACAAAATAAACCCCTTTTTCAACGCAAATATATAAATTTTTCCTGTAGCCCTAATTCAAAAGCAAAAAGGTTTAAAATTCAACTTTTTCTCTTGTTGTGTGGCATAAAAAACCGCAATTGTAAAAATAAAAAGCTACTTTTTGGGGGGGGCCCAAATTCTTTGGCGCAATTTACATCCAGGGGTTAATTAAGCGTTGTTTTGTGGTGTGTGACCCCAAAAAACCCCTTTTTTAAACGGAAAATTTTTTTAAATTTTTTCCCTGTGCCTAAATCACCAAAGGTTTTTTTCAATGTTCTCTTGTTGGTGGCGTAGAAACACGTTTTGTAACCGCTACAAAGTACTATTTGTGCGGCCTTCTTTGGGCAATTTACACCCAAAGGGGGTTAAAAAAGCGTTGTTTTGCTGGTGTGCTGACAAAAAAAACCCGTTTTTTAAAACGCCAAAAATTTAATTTTTCCGGGGGCCTAATTCAAAAAAAAAAGGAATTAAAACTGTATTCTTGTTGTGTGGGTGAAAACACGAATTGAAACCGCTACAAAGTTATAGTTTGTGCGGCTCTTTCTTTGGGCGAAAATTTACTGGGGGGTTAATTAAGCGTTGTTTTGCGGTGTGCTGAAAAAAATGAACCGTCTTTTCAACGCCAAAAATATAAATTTTTCCTGTAGCCTAATTCGCCCAAAGGGTTTAAATTTTAACCCGTTTGTGTTTTCTTTTAAAACAACGGGTTTTTTAAACACACTAAAAGTAATTTTCGGCCATTGTGGGCCCCAATTATATCCAAGGGTTAAAGCTTGTTACTGGGTTTTCTTTTGGGAGTAAAAAACGGGTGTATATTATCATATACAATATATCCAAAATGTTGTACATTTTAGAACAAACATAGTCAAAGGAGGTGGAGGCTCTCCCCTCGAGTGGCAGGGGCACAAAAATTCCGGAACAGGCCCGGTCGCAGACAGAAAGGGGGAGTCCAGAAGGGTCACTCGGTGAGGCCAAACTCCCGCTGTCATCTAGGGGCCGGTTGTTGTTCCAAACCCAAAGGGTTCTTGATTGGTTACTGGGTCTTTCTCTTCCCCCCAGGACATCGACAACCCCACCCAAAGAGTCGGGGGAACTAAAACACAACCCTTAGTGGCATGGCCCACGG
>JAODAL010065038.1:0-18419 GCA_025379985.1 Phyllomedusa bahiana | reverse complement strand
CCCGGGGTTTTTTGGTCATATTTGTGGTAAAAAAAAGGGTATAGTCAATGTCAGTTCAACTAAAATGGTTTTTTAAAAAAGACTCCTTTTTCCGGAATTTTTTTTAATCGGGGGGTCTGCAGGTTTGGGGATCATGCTGCGTTCCAGGACGGGGTTTTTTCTCCGTTTAATAAAATGGGTTCAAATTTTTCCCCTTTGGCATTTTTAATTTAGGGGTGTGCAGGTTTTTAAAGGGGTTGCGGGGTGCAGAAGGGATAGTGAATGGGTGTGATTTTTTTCTGTGGTTTTTAAAACCCCAAAGATGTTGCCTAAGTTGTAGCGTATAGTTTGCTGTTTTGGATTTTTAATTCCCGGCTTCTCCATCCTTTTTGGGTGTAAAAAGAAGGTTTTTTCCTCTCCCATAGATTTTAATGGTATTGGCGAAATTTTACGCTATCGGATTTTTTATTGATAATTCCCGATATCGCTATCGCCCCGATACGATAGTCAACGAAATGTCTCATAGACCCTCTATACCAAAAAACCCCCCCCCCCCCCATATATATTCTATGGAGAGGAAAAAAATGTATCTAATAATAAGACCCGTCGCACATACGAGAGGAGTGAAATGGCGTTAAAACAAATACAGTGAAATATATGTATTAAAAATGGTATGTGATTTTAGATTTAAATTTTCTAGAACGTTTGTCAAAAAAACTAGTTTCTATGTTGGGTTTTTTGGGGGTGTTCACTTCCCTTTTTTCCCACCCAGCCCAGCCAAAAAGATGACTTTTTGGTCAGATATCCTGTAGAATTTACAGTTAATAGTGAAAAACAGAACATGTGTTTATAAGTGGTTTTTTTTAAATTCTACCCATTGACTTCTATGGGTCAGAAATGGTACCAAAACAAATTCATTGGAACATGCTGCGTTTTGAAGGAAAACTTCTGTATAAAAAGCCAGAAATAAAAAAAAAACGAAAAAAAAAAATTTAAACAAAGAAAAAAATAACGAATAATTGATTATGAAATGTGAAAGTGTGAATTAGCCCTTAAAGCAAATTAACAAGCAGAAGATTTGTTGTAGAAATGTCTTTGTTTGTTTCATTCATTTGAATGGAGTTTGCAGCAAATCACTTTTTGCTTGCTTTTGATAAATGTTTTTGGTTATCGTTGCGTTTTCCCCAACAAAAATTTTCATTTTTCAAAATTTTCTTAATGCATGCAAAAATGGAAGTGCAATTTTAGGCAAAAATATTTTTTTATTTACCATGAAAATTTATTTGTTAAATAGTATTGGGGGCAATAGGTGGAGGAGGACAAATATGTTTGCCCACAGTAAGCATGGGGGGTGGGAGTGTCAGGCCATGTTTACAGGGTTAAAATTGGAATATTTCGGGGGCCCTAAAATTTCGTGGGGGGCGCAAATTGTCTGGAATAGTCACAGTCATTTTCGGAATCCCAGTTCTAAAAGCTTGGTTAAGTCTCTTCCCTGTCGGCGAATAAAGAGGGGGGGAGGATTAAGGGACATGTGAATTACAAGGGCGTAAACGGCCCCCTGGAATGCAAGTTTTGGGCGGCGAGGTGCCGGCCCCGCTCACGCCCGCCCCGCCCCCGGCCCACGGCCGTAAATTTAGGGGGTAATTAGCCCCCATTTAAGCCTGTGAACCTAGCCTAGGGATTGGGGCTGCATGAGTGACGCCAGTTGGGGGGCTACAGTTCATTAGGGAACCTGAATGCCAAACATTTACTGTGACATACTGAAACAGAAGAATGCCCCCCCTCCCTTCAAAAAAACTGGGCACAGTTTCCAAAATGAAAACGACCCCAAACAACCTCCAAGATGAACTGCTTGCTAAAAAAAAATGGGGGTAAAGGTTGGGGGCCCCTGAACTGGAAAATCTCCCGAAAGGGGCCCCGGAGCGCCATTGTTTTTTTCAAACTGTTGACGGATCCTTCTGAACGCGTATATACTTGAAGGCTACTGCAGGGAAGGGAGCGAGAGCTCCCTGCCCCACGGTGTACTCTGCTGGGTTGCAAGTAGGCATTTATGTCATAGTATTCCCAAAGCCATGCCTTTTTTATTTTCCATGTGGAGCTGTATCAGGGAGATTAAAAATTTTTCATGGATCATTTTGGGGGTTTCCCATTTTTAAAAACTAAGCAATTTTTGGTAGTGTTTTTATTTTAATTTTTAATAGCGGTTACCATGCAATATAAATTAAATGGTAACATTACTTGGCAGGTTAATACAACTACAGCAATGCCAAATTGTGTGCTTGCATCGCCATAGTCTGAGAGATAGCGCTTCAAAGTTGAACAGTACAAAACCCCATTTACTCTAGGATCACGCAGCTGCATGAAAATTGGCCTAGCAGCCTGCACCATGGGTATAAAAATGTATTTTATTAAAAAGGAAGGAATTCATTGAAAGAAAGAAAATGGCTTACAGTTATACTTTTTTTTTAAATGGCTTTATTAAACTGTCAAGAGGATAGATGTACAATACAATAATTCCAAAAATTTTTTACCCAAAAACCTATACATTCTGTAAATTTCCCTTACAAAAATGTCAGAAGAAAATAATTAAGTAGTGCAAATCCTGTTGATGTAGTTGTAATGACAGTTTTTTTGTCCCTGTAGTCTTTAAATTCCTGTAGTCTTTAAATTCCTGTAGTATTTTAAAAACGTAACAAACTTTGTGAACAGTAACCTCCTGAGGACAAGTATCAAAGGTATAATTTTGGTCAGTGATTTACATGTCTTCTCACCAACCTATTCTCCCCTACCCCCCCCACCCCATCCGGATCCCTCCCCTTCGCACGACCCACCAACCCTCCCCCCCTCCATTCCACCCTGTTGAGGATTTTTCCAGAGCTCTGTATGGCCAGTGGTTGTGTGGAAAGATAGGAGTCTTCCAGCCATCCAACACGTGTTCCAATTGGCCCCCAATTATCAAACGTTAATGTCCCCTGATGTCATCCATTCTCGTCCGCGATAGCCCACCACCACACAACGTGTGGTAATGCCTAGGGGGCAGGTTGGTACAGTTATACTTTTAAAATTTTATGTCTTCGTATACAAGGTTGTTTTGGTTACGCATTCTATACTACAGTAATAATTGAAAGCATAATTATTCACAACCATTACTTTAACACTGAAATCATCACTGAAATAATACTACAAAAAATGTTGAAAAATCTCTTATGACATCTCAGCTAAAGCTTGAAAAATAAAGCATTCGGACAAAAAAGTTCCAAGTTGTGATGCTAAAACTGAGCTTAACTGGTAAAGAAAAAGTTCTCAACAACATTAGAGAAGATTTATCAAAACTGGTGCAAAAGATCAGACTAGTTTAGAAAAATAAGAACTTATACTTGACTGGGTGCTAGAAGAAATTGTTTATTTTTGCCACGTATCAGTTTTAATAACTCCCCACCATTAACACAATGCAATAAAGCATAATAGTGGCATCATGCTGCAACCCTTGGATGCAGAACATAAAATAACTAGAGAAAATGCTGGAGAAAGATCTGCTGTAGTTTGTAAGAAGATCTATTTTAAGGAAACAACAGTTCTTGAGATGACCCAGAGACACTTATTACTTAATCAACAATGCAAGGCATTTTTTGCACCACATTTGTGATGCAAATAATGCAGAGACATATGGAGGTGCTATAAAATCCCATAGAAGTCTTTGGGTGCTGCATAACAGCAGAATACAAACTAGCTCTTACAGGACTGTAATATTCTCAAAAACATGTAGAAATCTCACAGCCTTCAAATACAATTTTTAGAATATGAATTAATGTATATAGTAAGCCACTGGTGAAAAATTGATCAAATGGAGATATATGGAGGTGCTGTAGAGTCCCATAAAAGTCTTTGGGTGCTGCATTACAACAGAATATTTTTCTGAGGTCCTATTTGAATGTAATATGCTCATGTGCATGTATGAATCTCATGGCCCTTAAATACAACTTTTGGAAGATAAGTGTACAAGCATGTACTGAGCCACTATTGGAGGGACTTTGACCATATGACGGTACAGTGCCAAGCAAAAGGTTAACAATGTTTTGAACTTTTGACTTTCAGGCTCCATATTTCACAATCCATTACAGTTTTGATCGTGAGACTATAGACAATCATCTTGGTTATCTAATACATAACTTTGACTTGTAACTATTTAGCATAGTTATTTAGCGTAGTTATGCAGATTCTTGTCATGTAACTGCATTGTTACTATTTTGCACCCCGTGGTGGAACAATCTTTTACTTCTTGTATACTACAAATTATAATATGTGCACACACTCCCTAATAGCTCAGTGTGTTATTAGGTTGATTTCTAAGCAAAAGGTCGTAGGTTTGAATCGAGAAGCAGCCATGAAGAAGATTTCTCAAGAAAAGAGAAACCACATCATCCAGCTCATCGATAGTGGTCTCTTAGCGAAGAAAATTGTCAAAACTGCAACACTTGAGGTCATGACAGCTGGAAGAATAAGAAATAAAGTCCATCCATCCATTCAAAAGCCAAGAGGAGGACGTCCAGACAAAATATCAGAGTCAACAAGGTCTATCAGTTCTAACACAACAGACAAAGCAGTGGAGGTGGCTCGTAGGCTTCGTAAGAGTGAGATCACAGACGTCCATGCAAGCAACATGTGACACGCATTACACAGTTCTGAAATGATGGCCTGAAAAAAGGTGAACTTCAATGGAATCAGAAGAAGTTGTGGCTCGAGTTTACAAAAAAGTATGAAAAATGGAAGATTGGAAACAGGTGATTTGAAGCAAATGGGTCTGGAATATCCAAAGGAAAAGGGCGCTCATGGATCAAGAAATTGAAGGAACTGTCAGGTTCGGTGGAGAAAGCCTAAGGATATGGGGTTGTTTTACAGCCAAAAGCATTGGATACTTGACCAGGATCAATGGTGATCTCAATGCTGAGCTATATTATTATTATTATTATTATTTATTTTAAAGCGCCATTGATTCCAGGGCGCTGTACATTCGAGGGGTTACATAACCCAAAATAAGTCAAGAGTAAGTTTATAATTAATGAATGCAAATTGGCACGAAAAGAGGGGAAAAGGGGCCCCACCCGCGAGGGGTTCAATTACAAGGAGGGGGAAAAGACAAAGGGGGGGGGCAGAAGTATGGGGGGGAGGGGGAGTGACAGCAGGGGTTTTTGTGGTTTAGGCAAGCCCCAAGAAATGGGTTTTTTTAGGGTTTCTTTTGACTGGGGAAAGTGGAGGAAGTCTGTGTGTTGGGGAGTGAGTTCCAGAGTGTGGGGGAAGCACGGGGGAATTTGGAAGGTTTTGGGGAGGAGGGGTAAAGGGGGAACAGAGGAAAGGTCCTGTGAGGGCGGAATTGCGTGAGGGGAGAATTTTTAAATTGGGCAAGATTATGGAGGGAGAGGTTAAAGGAAGCTTTGTAGGTCATAGTTTTGCAAATTGAAATTGTTTTTGCTGGGCAACGGGAAGCAGTGAAGAATTTTACAAGGGGAAGGCAGAGGAGTAGCGGGGAGAAAGGTGGATAAACGGGGCAGAGTTGAGAATTTTTTTGAAGGGGGGCAAAATGCTGATTGGGAGGCCACAGAGAAGGATGTTGCAGTAGTTAGGGGGAGAGACAAGGGGATGACCGATTTTTGTAGTGTCTAGTTAAATGAGCATCGAAGATGTTTTTCGGGTGGAGGCGGCGGGGCAGGGGGGTGAGGGTTTGGGAATGTGTGGTTTGAAAGATAGATTTGGTTCGAGGTTTACCCCAAGGCAGCGGATGCGGAACAGAGTTGGAATTGTACATATATGTACATATATGTGAGTATCCTACAAGACGAGTTACTTCATACACTTGAGTACTATGGGTATGAAAAGGATGACATAGTGTTCCAGCAGGACAATGACCCGAAGCATACATCATGGTCGGAGAAGGAATGGTTCAATGACAATGAAGTAGAGTTGCTGCATTGGCCTCTACAGCCTCAGACCTCAACCCAATTTAAGACGTGTGGGTAGAGTTGAAGAAAAAGTTGTATTCATACTCAAGTGGGCCGGCCAGAATGCACCAACATTGGGAATGTGTAGAAGAATCCTGAGATCAGATTTTGGTCAAGACATGTTTGAATCAGATCCAGAGCCCACAAGGATTCAGGCAGTATTAAGAGTCAAAGGTGGATTTACCAAATACTAGCAAAATAATAAAAATTGAACTTCAGATTTTTAGGAGCAAAACCGTAACAATGCAGTTACATGACAAGAATCTGCATAAGTAAGCATATGCTAAATAGTTGCAAGTCCAAGTTATGTATCAGATAGCAAAGATGATGTCTATAAAATGATGGTAATCTCAGGATCAAAGCTGTAGTGGATGGTGAGATATGGAACCTGATAGTCAAAACATTGTTACTCTTTTACTTGTCAGTGTATATGGAGCTACTGTAGAGTCCTATAAAAGTCTTTGGATACTATATTACAGCAGCATACAATTCTAAGGTCCTACAGGACTATAAAATTGTCATTTTTCATGATAATAACATACAACAGTAAAACGGGAATTTACTATTAGTGAGATATTTATCATATGTAGGTACTGTAGAGTCCCATAGAAGTCTTTAGATATTGCATTACAGCAGCATACAATTCTGATTTCCCGGGGGACTATAAGGGTTTTCCAACATTAGGTTTGATAAACATACAAGCCATGTAAAAAGATCAATTAGGGTACGGGTAGAGTTCAGAAGTTTTTATATTGCGGTTTTTACAACAAATTACAATTCGGAGGTCCCAAATGGGATGTAATATTCTTTGTGCAAAGGAAAAAATAAACATTCAAGAAAAGAACCCAGATTGAGACACTATTGGTGGGATTTGGTTTATAGGGGCCCTTGGAGAGTTTTATAAAAAATTTTGGCTCCCTATTTTTTACAACTGTGAGGGGCCGGCCCTGAGACAGGTTTTTCCCACCACAAAAAAGGGATCATTTCAAAGCTGAAAGATGAATGCCCTATTTTTTCTTTTTTTGCCATAGGAAAACTTAAACTCTATAATTTCCCTCAATCTATAAAGCATTTAAAATTTGTAATTTTTATTATGTAAAAATTTAAACCCTCGATACACACTTTTTAAAAACCCCTGTTTTTTTTTAAACCTTAAATTTTATCCCTTTCCCTAATTGTGAAGGAATAACTCCTTTTTTTATAAATTCTGGGGTACACCACCTATTAAGGGGGGAACCTTTATATACAGTAATTTACTAACTTCAAAAAGGGGGACCAAAACATCCTACTTGGGCATTTTTTAAAAATCCCAATCCATGGAAATAAAACAAAAAAAAAGGGTTTCCCTTTGTAAACCCCCTCGGAAGCGGGAGCCCCAAGTAAAAAAGGGAGGTGAAGGAAAACCTTATTTTGTTTTTTTTCATGGGAAATTAGGGAAAAATTGCCCAAGAAAGGATTTTTTTGGGGCCCCTTTTGGGGATTTAGAAAATCATTTTAAAATAAAGGTTCCCCTTTTTTAAATGGGTTTGGTGAAACCCCCAGATTTTATAATAAAAAAGGGAGTTTTTTTTCTTCACAATTAAAAAGGGGGGGGTTTTTAAAATTAAGGGGGTTGGGAAATGGTTTTTAAATAGGTGAAATCGAGGTTTTAAGTTTTAATACAAAAAAAAAGTTTAGTTTTAGTGTTTTTTTAATTGAGAACGATAGGGTTTAATTTTTGCCTTTTCGAAAAATTTAGAAAATTTTATAGTCTTTAAAAATCACTCTTTGTTCTTTGGTGCCCTTTTTTTTGGAGACTTTTTACAATTGGGTTTAATAACTTTCGCGAACGGGGGAATGAACGGACCCCAAGGAAGGTTTTTGAACTCTGCAGGCCCCCAAAAATGGGGGGGCTGAAAATCCTTTTTTTTTAAACCCCCCTTCCCAGCGGGGTGAAACCCCCCAAAAATAGGGAATTGGTTAAAAAGGCATTTTAATGGTGTTTGGGGGTTCATATTTTTGGTTTTACCCCATAACTTTTTGACCCAATTTTATGGCCCCTAAACAATTTTTTAAAACACGGTATTTATCTAAACATAAGGTTACTAGTTAGCGTAGTTTCACGAGAGTCAGCTAGTTTGGCAGGCAGCTAGGTGCCATCTTCTTGTTTGTGCATCAAGAAATTAGAAACACATATAAATGTGGTCTTTGATCCAGGGGGGAGACCGGCGACTCCTTCATCAACAACATAATACAATTATGAGGTCTTATGGGATTATGATATGCCATGTGCATATCATAGACACTACTGATAGTACATTGATCATATACATCTACATTCATATATATCTACTGTTTCTGTATTTTATGCAGCCCATCTCATCTGCAGTGAGAAAAAACTAAGTGATATATTGCTTATCATGCTTGTCAGTAGATGGCACACAGATAAATCTCGTTGAATGAAAATCCGCTACACAAAATTAAAATCCACAGAATAATTACACAAATATTTCTGCCACAGATACAAAACAGATTTTTGCCTTTGAAAAAATCTGCAGTGTGAACAGGCTCTTAGTCCTATGCAAACCATTTTATACAACACTTACGGCAGTAAATCTATTATTTTACTTTATTCATTGATTGCATGCAAATTGTACTACAGAGTACAATCTGACCTTGAGATGAGCATAAATGGCAGATGGAATTTACATAAAATATTACCTAACCATCTAGCTATCACTTAGCAGTGTGGACGCAAAGAAGTCAGTACTGACAAATCACTTTGTTTTCAGAGTTTTTGGAATCGTTGCCTTGCGGGGTGGAATTCGGAGGTTTTTTGAACTTTACCACATGGTGATCATGTGAGTGCATGATGGAGAATCTTGGGCAGAATATAAAGACATGTCCATGCTATTTGTGTCATTGAGAACAGTTAGCTATGGAATCCACAGAAAGCCCTTTGTCTACTTGTCTGAGTGGCACATAGTGGGTTAAAGCCTCCAGCATGCTGATGAGAGATACATTTTATCTTTCCAAAGCGCACCATAAGTGGCCATAGGGATATTTCATCAACATTCGAAGACATGTTTGTCTAGGCTCCTTGAAGGGACATTAGCATCAAAATCAGTGTTGTCTGTTCCCGCATGAGAGGAGGAGAGACTGGGACGAGCAGTTTTCTATCTCTGTTCCCTGTGCCTTTTGGGTTGGAGTGTATAGTGCCTATTAGTAAATCTAGTTAAAATGAGTCATTGGAGCAATAAAAATAGTATTTAATGTGACACAATTTCCAAACAATACAGTTAGTGATTAATAGTATTAAGTTCTGCATTCATTAATATATTAATGTAACCCTTTCCCGCTGCATGGTCATAATTTTATGGCTCTTTTGTTCTATCCCTCCCTACTTTCCAAGAACCATAACTTTTTTATTTTTCTATCTACATAGCCATATGAGAGCTTTTTAATGGTGCCATTGACCGTACCATGGAATGTACTGCGAAACGCCCCAAAAATCTGAGTGAAATACGAAAAAAGAAATGTGCTTGCAACATTTTTGTGGTGGTTTTATTTTTATGATGCACACTATTTGGTATAAATGACATGTCATCTTATTCGCAGGTCGTTGATTACGTGATCCAAAATGTAGGGTGCTGAAGCATCGTTTTTTATTGGTGCCATTTTGGGATAAATGTGACTTTTTGATTACTGTTTTGGGGGCATGAAATGACCCAATAAAACACAATGGTGTTCAGCATATGCGATAAATGATGTTTTTATTTTCATTGATCGGACTTTTACGTATGTGCGATACAAGTTATGGGTAGCTTATTTTTTTTATTTGTAAAATGGCAAAAGAGGGATGATTTTTTAGTATTTTTTATACTTTTTAACCTTTTTTTTCTTTTACATATGCAGCTTGATATTAGGGGTAGTGTTGTACTCATTTTTCATTTTAAATAGGGGGATACCAAGATGGGAGTTTATTCTTCCTGCATAGAAGTGTGACATGGCAGCTTGGAAACCCTTTATTAGGCTTCCCGGCCAAGGGAACCATCTGGGACTCCCCAAACTCGTCAAAAGATTCGAGGGGGGGGAAACAGTGCAATCACCCTTTCTCATTATTTCCCCCAAGATGCCACGGGGCTCGCAGTGGGCTAACGGTCAAGAGGTTGGTATTCTTTTTTTCTATCTTACATGTTATTTATTTATTTGATTCATTTATATTGCACCATTGTATTCCTCAGTGTTGTACGAAGATTGCCATCATACACATTGGTCCTTGTTACCACTGGGGCTCACAATCTAAATTCCAGATTAAGCTATCAGTATGTTTTTGGAGTGTGGGGGAAACAGAATTACCCATAGGAAACCCACAGAAAGATAAGGAGAACATATAGACTCCATCCAGATATTGTCATTGATGAGATGTGAACCCAGTATGCCAACACTGCAAGCAACACAGCTAAGATACCGAGCTATTGTGCTCTGAGGCTTTCAGGGTATTCCCATCTTAGACATTTATGGAATATTAACAGGATATGGCATAAATATCTGATAGAAAATGGTCCTAGCTCTGAGACTCGCACTTATCTCTAGAGCGGGGTTTCCTTAAGCCCCTGCTCTGCTGGGTTCCACAGTTGTTGCAAATGGAGATGTGGCCATATATATGTGCAAATCTATCCATTCAATTCTATATCAATTTTGAACACAGTCAAGTAAGTCGGCTTTGGTGATGCCTACCAGAAGAACCAAATTATCATTAAGGAGGTTCTCTCAATGAGTAGATAGAGCTTTTAGATAGCTGTGTAATTAGATGTAGTCCAATCTTGTAGAATGAAATTGGTGAAATTGGTCTTGGAATTTAGGACACTGCAGCTTTTTTTTTTACCTTCAAGAGTCCATAAATGTGGAAATGAAACAGTTAAAAAAGAAGTTTACAAAAAACTATTAAAAAGACATATATGCATGTGTTTATCCCTTTCGACATGAAAAAAATAAAACCTTACCTTTAGGTCAATTGGTTACCAAAATTATTTTTTTTGCAAAAAACCACAAAAAGGGGAAAAGAAAAAAATTTTTTAAGGGAATTTTAAAAATATTTTCTAAAAAATCAAACTTTACATACAAGGATTACTAAATTTAAGAAATTTGGGACAGAATATAGGTGTCATTTTTTGGGAAATCTTTGAATTTTGCAAATTGTTTTTAAGGGGAGATCACCGTGTTTAACGTGGATGTATTTTTTTAAGACACCAGAAAACACTGCTTCTTTTTTAAACTCGGGGAAAGTTGAAAAATCAGCCAATAAACGGAAGGAATTGTGGATTTGCACAATCTGGATCTTTTGGGTGAAATTTTCCAAAATACCTAAAGGGGTGCCTTTTTTCAATGTACAAACAATTTATGCAAGTACAAACAAGTGGGAATGTCCAGGCACATACCCTCAGGAAGGGAGACGGGTTCTGTGTCTCAGGATGAACGTTCTTTGGTTGACATGTGCATATCAACCCAAAAACAAAACAAAAGACCTTGTAAAAGTTTGCAAACGGAAGCTGGTAAGATTGTGTGTTTCCAAAAGTGAAAGAGTACTGTATCAACTGGGCTGAAAGGCCACCCTGTCAGGAAAAAGCATTCCCAAAAGAAAATATAAAAGTCAGATAAGTTTGCAAATCACAGGGGGAACAAAAAACTACTTTTTTTGGGGGACTGTCCTGGGGTCTAAATGAAACAAAAATTGAACGTTTGGCCATAATAACCATCGTTAATTTAAGAAAAAAAGTTAGAAGTTGTAAGCCAAAGACACCATCCCAAACTGGAAAAACGGGGGTGACAGTATCACGTTGGGGGGTTGTTTTGTGAGGAGGACTTCAACAAAAAAAATGGCCTTGAGGAAAGAAGATTTGTGGCAACACTGAAGCTAAACTCAAGACATCACGGAATTTAAAAAATTGGGTGGAAATGGGGCTTCCAAAAAAAATGACCCAAAGGGATATGCTAAATGGTTTCAAAAATTGCTTGAAATAACCAAAATGTTTTGGAGTGGGCCCCCCACAAAGCCTTGATTCAATCCCATTGAAAAAGTATGGGCAAAACAAAAAAAGGGAGGGTTTGGGAAGGCGACCTACAAACATAGCTCGTTTTTCCCGTTCTGCGGATGAAGGGCCAAATTTTACCCAAATATTGTGAGAAGTTGTGGAAGGATATCCAAAAGTTTGACCCCCAATCATAAAGTGTAAGGGCAATGCTACCCCAAATATAATGAAATGTATGTAAACTTTTTACTTGCAGAAAGATTTCATGTATGTAGTGAGAAAAACATTTCATATTGTCTTTTTATATAGGTATGTAAACTTCTGGTTTCAATGTACTGGAGTTTATCTTATGAATGAGCCGTGAATTTTAGTAATCAGTTGAAGAACGGGGTCATATAAGGATGCTCAGGTATGATCCCCTTAATATGGTGGTCTAAAAAAGTTGTCCTTTTCTGTGTCCCCCCCGCTGCTATAGCCCCCCGACACCCGCTCCTCCCGCTTCCCCAAAAAAGACATGAACATATGTTTTCAGTATTATCTCCCAAAATTACCATTATAAAAATTTTTTGTTTTAGTTTAAGTTTTATATAAAGTATACATCATATAGTACGTTTTCAGGGAAATTATCCCAAACTGCACAGCTTAAAGTTTTAAACGATGGCTTGGGAATTTAGGGTTTTTACCTTTCACTCCCTTTTTTGGTTAAATCGATGGCCAAATATCTTAAAATTTTCCCCCGCTGTGTAACTGCTTTGCTATATACAGTGATCCCAAATGTGTTCAATGAGTCAGGGAAATAGTTTTGAGGGGTTTCCTTAGGGTTTGGGGGCAGATGTCCCCCCTATGTTTGGGGGATGAAGACATGGGCCGCCAATGGGTATATGGTTTTATATAGCAGAATATTGAAATAGCTTCGGGTAAAAAGTTTCGTGCAAAAAACCCCCATAATACTTTCAATAAATTTAAAATACTACTCAGTAAACTTTAAAAAAATACTTATCTTAAAACATAACGTTTTATGAAATGAAAAAAATGAAATGAAAAAGCCTTGTTCCTCTTCTGTGGTTGGATGTACTTTCTGGTTATTGCCTCACAAATGCTGGACATCATGCCTCAAAAAAACACACAGTCGTGAATGTCATGATTCATGCCAGAAAGAACCCAGCGTTTGAGTTCCATGGCGCCGGCCATGCTGTTCGGCGTAAGCCGTGGGTTTTTGACTTTAGTTGTCTACATTTGTGTTCACTAGTAGATGAACTGGGTTTTCTTCCCATTGCTATCTCTGTTTGGATTCACCTGGCGACGCCCGGGCCAGAATGCTACCAGCACTCCAGGAGGTTAACTGGATTCCTATGCTACTGGTGATTGACTGCCTCTACATTCCTATCTGGTCCTTCTTTTTCTTCCTCCTATTGGCCTTATGTCCTCTAGTTCTCTGGAAGGAACTCCTTCCCCCCCCCCCACCCCCCCCCCGCTCGAACTTCCCAGGTTCCCCCCCTATATCCACCTTTGCACCTACTAAATGGAATCGTACTTAGCCCTACCCCCATCACCAGCCCCCCACCCCCAATTTATTCTGTTGCCTCCCTGTGTTATCTTACTCTGCTTGTTTCACGTTTATTCTTCTGACCTCTGACTTTGTTACCGCGTCCACCGATAGTTATAGACTTGGCTTGCTTGACCATCCCTTATTGTGTTTGTATTGTTTGTCTGCGTTTGTGTTTCCCGCTATTCAGATATAGTGTTCACGTCTTCTGGTTGGGTGCCCGACCTATTAAGGGTCGGTGCACACCGAAAGGCAAGGGACAGGGGGTTGGGATCAGTGTCAGGGCCTCACGCGGTTCTGTTGTCTGTTCGTGCGACCCTGACGGGATCCTTTCATTTAACAGGCCCTACCCCGAGACGTCTTCTTATCGCAGGTCTCAATATGAGTTTTTTTGTTTTACCGATCCTTGTTCGGGTCACGAACGCTTGGATGAGTTGACAACTCAGCTTAAGCGGCATGGCGGGGCTTATTAATCAAAGTCTCGCAGCTGGTGTGGATGCCATAACTAAACCCGGTACCTGGACTTGACGCCCCGTCTGTGTCCCACCTCCCCTGTTTTTTGTGGATCCTAGCATAAAGTAATAAGTCTAAGATGCTTCTTCCTGATCGCTTGACGGAAATCCTGGACAGGTTTCCGAACCTTTAGGGAATCATGTAAATTTTATTTTTTCGCTTCATACTATTTTCCCAGTGAGGCTTGAGAAGAGTGCAGTGTTGTGTCTCTCTCCTGGGCCCACCTCGATTGGGCAATTAGCTATACCCTCTGAGACCCTGATGTGGAGATCTATGACAGATTTTTTTTTGGCTTTAGGGGACTCAGGGTTCTATGTATAACACCCAAACAGTGTGGCATGGGCGGAGACTCATTTGCTAGCTTTCAGCAGGCGCCGCACATGCGCTCGGAGCTGAAAGAACTACTGTCCGAGTTACGCCAATGGTGTACGTTGACCGGGTGGTCTGCACCAAACCTCTGAAGACCCTTTAAGACAAGGGACTGTGATGACGTGAAGGATGCTAATGGTCAGCCATCCAATCCTGAGACCCTGAGTGAACTTGATGGACTTAGCTGGACTATTGACAGAAGACTAAGGGAGAGACGAAGGAAAGGCAAGGGGGTTTAACTGTTAGCTCAAGTCAGCTTTCCTGTAAAAACTGCTTCTTCCTTTTTGAGAGTTCTTCTTCTCCCATCTCCCTCTCAGTCTTCTGGATGAAGAAACCCATTTTTATTTGGGGGGGGCTGTTGGGTTCTTATGTCTGTGCCACAGGAGGAGACACGTTTGGAGAAAGCCTTGTGCCTTTATTTGCTGGGACAAGGAAGACTGACCATTTCTTTTTCTGAGAGGAGAGGACTGTCCTATTAGGCCTAATTCACCCAAGGTAACACCGAAACGTGTCAGCGCAATTTCCCAGGAAGGTAACTCGGATGTACAGGTACTCCTAACTCTGATAACAAGTTTGTTTTGCCCGTAACCTTAGGTTTCTAGCGCCAAGACTTTTGCTTGTCATGCCGCTGATTGACTCGGGGTGCAGCTGTAATTTCCATCGTATGGCTGTTGCTAAAGGCCTTTTGGGTTTGGAACTTGTTGCCTTTATGTTCTCCATTTTTTGTTTCGTTGTAGATTCTACTCTCACTAACCGGAGGATAGAATAAAAATTTTGTACTGCTGAGGTCACTTTGAATGGTTGGGAGTTCGCATACTGAAAAACTTTCCATTTTTGTCATGGAGAAACTCTCTGCAAGATATTATTCTTGGGTTGCCTGGCATCCGCTCCATAATCCGTTGTTCAACTGGGAGAACAACCGAGTTGATCAATGGCGGTGGATCATGTGGTGCTTCATTCGAAAAGAACAGTGCATCCCTTGAGTGTGTGGCTGTAATTAATGCTCATGATATTTCAGAATGATAATTCTTGCGTTTTGATGGGATGATTGGGGAACATCTGCCTCCACACCAGCTGATGTTTGTCCTTATGACCTCCCTCGGGGCAAAGTCAACTCGTCTGCCCCGGAACATGATTATACATCTGTCAATGAGAAACCTGAAAATATTCTGTCTTCGGAGTAGTGGTCACCACCTTGCCTTCATGATATTGTGTCCTCAACTCAGTTCACAAAATTCTGCTCCTACCAAGCTGGCCCGCTTTTGTCCGTGCGATGGTTCCTCACTTAACGTATTATGCCCACTACAGGTGATAACTAAATGGAAACCGCCACGTTCATCAACTGTGCACAGTCTGGGTAGGAGTCCATAAAAGACTCTAAAAACGCCCCAAATAAAAAATAAAAAAACCTTGTAAAAACACACGAACCAGACACAAAATATGTCCGCCTCCGAGTTCATCTGCAAAACATGCCCCAAAGCTGGAAAAGGAAAGAATTCTCAGCGTCCTTCTGCTAAACCATAGAGGTTGTTGAGGGTCGGTGGCCCATAATTAAAGGGGGGGGTACTGTAATGATCATGCCAGAAAGAACCCACTGCGTTGAGTTCTGGTCGCGGCCCATGGCTGTTGCGGCGTAAGCCGTTGTTTTTGAAATAGTTTCTACATTTGTGTTCACTATGTGAACTGGTTTTCTTCCCTGTATTTGATTGATTCAATGGCGACGCGCCGGGCCAGGAATCGTCACAGGCACTCCACAGGGTTAACCTGGCTCCTTGATCTGGTGATTGAAAGCTCTACCTTCCTTCTGGTCTCTGTTCTCTTACTCTATTGCCCTTTGTCCTTAGTTCTACTGGAAGGGTATTTAAGGGTTCTTCTGTCTCTTATCCTTGCCTGTTATATTGGTTTGTTTCTGCCTACGTAAACTCGCCCTCCTTTTTTCTGTGACTCCTGTTATCTTACTCTGATTGTTTCACGTTTATTCTTGCCCTCTGACTTTGTTACCGCGTTACCGATAGTTATCGAATCTTGGCTTGCTTGTTGACCATACCTTATTGTGTTTGTATTGTTTGTCCTGCGTTTGTGTTTCACGCTATTTCAGTATAGTGTTTTCAGTCTATCTGGTTAGGGGACGACCTATTAGCGAGTGGGCACCCCATAAGGGACAGGGACAGGGTTGGGTCAGTTTTCAGGGCCTCACCGCTGTCTGTTGTCTGTTCGTGCGCCCTGACGGATCCTTACAGTGAAACAGTCTTCAAAAATATTTTCTTCTCTAGACCAAATGGCTTTATGGCACTTGTCCTCACTCAATCACTCAGTTCGCACTGCCTACACCTTTTGGGACTTTGGCTAGGATACAAATTATTTTTCACACATAAGGAGACACACAAGCAGTATGCAGATCTGCTTTAACCAATATGCAAACCCAGAACCTCACTACTACTGACGTGTGGAAATATTAGAGGACATATTATGGTGAAAAATGGGCGGATGCACAAGCAGATAATAGGCAGGGGCTGACCCCCTTATTACCTTAAGGGGGTGCCCCCATCTTGCTCATTAATGGCACATTATAGGATTGCTATCAAGTGAAATAGATGTGGGTCCCCCGCTGTTACCTTACCTTTTTGGGTAATGGTCACCGAAAATTTTTCTGAAGGAGAAAGTCACGTTGCTTACTATCTCCTTTTTCCCCTGTTCTAGGGGGGGTTTCTGTTTTACAGTTGAGCGAACACACGATTTTTGGGGGACCTATTCCAATATGGGGGTGCAGGGGGTTTGGACTGCACCTATTACACTTTGATGGCATATCCTATTGATATGCCATCAAAGTAAGGGGGAAACACCCCTTTTAAATGCGCTTTCTACTTTCTTTTAGATTGCATGTAAAAGTCTGAGCAAAAAGTTTGCGCTCACAAGGGTATTATTTTTAGGGGGAAAACATAAAGTGATGCTAAAAAGGGATTTTAGGGGCAGAAAGGCCCCCATATATTTTCCCCTTGCCAGGGGGCCCTCTTTTTTGTGTCTGGGACATGTTCAGATCGTTCTCCTTGTTTGTCTCAAGCACAGTGCAGTTTCACATACTGAGATGTTTTGGGGGAGATTGCTATTGGTTAATCATAAGTTTTTTTCCCTCGTCCCACAGAATAAACTACCCCCCTCGTACATTTTCAAATATAGTCCTACTGCCCATTTTTTTAAAACAGGCTAAAACCTTGCTTCTCTTGTCCAGCAAAATTAAAACAGGAGCTGGTAAAACTGTATATTGCCCCCTTCCTATGATTGCAATTTCATCATTTAGGGTACAGCCTAAAAACTATAAATTAAAAAAATCCATAACCCTTTCTTACCATATTTTCTAATTATATACAATATTATGACAGAAGTATTGACCCACAACAGTCCTGGGATTTCTTGAACAATGCTTAACGGGAATTAGTGGATACCGCATTTGATAGTGAATCGCAAAAAAAGGTGTTTTATGGGACTAAATACTGGATCGTGTAGTGCCAATTCTAAAAAAGAAATTATATACGTTTTAAAAAGATAAATAGTTAAAACGGGTTAAAAAAAGGACAAATTCCCTCCCCAATTCAACCAAAGGGTGGGGGGTAGACCGTGGCTGAAAGAAGGGGGGTATAGGTCATTTTAAAACTCTGTTTCCCCCCCATGAAACAGAATATGGTACCATAAGGAACCAATCGGGGCCCATAAGGAAATATTTTCCTTTTTTCCCAAATCACTTTTACAGATCATATTCTAGCAAGAATTTTTATGCTATATGTATTCTGGACGTGGGACTGATTAGAGATTATCTAATTGCCATACTTGGAGCCGGCGGGAAAAATTTTCCTCTTGTATGGAACAATTGACATCCTCCCCTTTGGAGGTTTTGCCTTTTCTGGATCCCCGCTTTAGGTTTTCAGGTTGGACTTGATGGACCCGTGTGTTTTCAACCTCATCTATTAATTACTATGTTTTTATAACTGTTGATTTATTTTGTTGCAA
>JAODAL010065037.1:0-18420 GCA_025379985.1 Phyllomedusa bahiana | reverse complement strand
CCCCCCCGTGTCGAGCCCCCCCTTGTAGCCAGGAACCCTTTTAGCAGGGCCCCCCCTTGTAGCCAGGGCCCCCCTTGTACCCAGGGACCCCCCTGTGCAGGCCCCCCCTTTTTCCCAGGGACCCCGTAGTCAGAGCCCCCCCTTTTTTCCGGGAAAACCCTGTACGGGGACCCCCTTGTAGCCGGGGACCCCCTGTTCGAGCCCCCCCTTTACCCCAGGGCCCCCCCTTGTGCCAGGGCCCCCTTTTAGCGGGCCACTGTGTCAGGGCCCCCGAAAGTGGAGCCCCCCCTTGTAGTCAGGGACCCCCTGTAGTCAGAGCCCCCCCCCTTGTAGCAAGGGACCCCTTGTAGCCAGGGACCCCCTGTAGTCAGAGCCCCCCCTTTACCCAAGGTCCCTTGTAGCCAGGCCCCCTTTTTCCCAGGGACCCCCTGTAGTCAAAAGCCCCCCTTGTAGCCCTTGTAGCCAGGGCCCCCCTTGTAGCCAGGGACCCGCTGTAGTCAGAGCCCCCCCTTGTAGCCTGGGACCCCCTGTTGTCAGAGCCCCCCCCCTTGTAGCCAAGGACCCCCTGTAGTCAGAGCCCCCCCTTGTAGCCAGGGACCCCCTTGTAGTCAAGGACCCCCTGTAGTCAGGGTCCCCCCTTGTAGCCAGGGACCCCTGTAGTCAGAGCCCCCCTTGTAGCCAGGGACCCCTGTAGTCAGGGACCCCCTTGTAGCCAGGGACCCCCTGTAGTCAGGGCCCCCCTTGTAGCCAGGGACCCCCTGTAGTCAGAGCCACGCCACCCCTTTGTAGCCCCGGAGGACCCCCTGTAGTCAGAGCACCCCCATGTAGCCAGGGACCCCCTGTAGTCAGGGACCCCCTTGTAGCCAAGGACCCCCTGTAGCCAGAACCCCCTGTAGTTAAAAAAAAACAAAACAAAATACAACAAACAGCCACTTACCTGGCTCGGGCTCCCCCTGGATATAGCCAGGGCCCCCTTTAGCTAGTCAGGGCCCCCTGTCTATAACCAGGGCCCCCCTTTAGCTAGCCAGGGCCCCCCTTTAGCTAGTCAGGGCCCCCCTTTGGTAGTTTAAAAAAAAACAAAAAACAGCCACTTACCCGGCTCCTAACGCCTTCAGCCTGCCAGGGAGATCAGCTATGTGGCCGCTGTGCTCGCCTGAGACCATCCGCGCCAGGCACCCGGGAGTCGGGGACATTAGTCCCCGGCTACCGGGCCGTCTCTGGGCGCTCGGGACGCAGGTCCCGGGCGTTCAGGGACCGGATGCGCGGCCGGGCCCCGGGGAGCGACGGCACTGCCTCCGGGGCCCACAACGGCTCGGGGGGGGGGGGGCACCGGGGGATTCACCGATCCCCCGGCGGCCCAGTCCGAGACTGTGTGAGTCCTTAGCAGCATGGACAATACAATACCTTTTTCAAGCTCACTGTTTTGGAGCCGAAACGTTGCTCTTTTTGTACTTTTTTTATTCGAATAAAGAAGGAATTTTTATGCTGACGTCCGTGCTTCATATTTTTCTGGATATTATGAGGCGAGTTTTGGGCTAACTCGCCTTGGATGATCTGTTGCATTACCTCCATATGAATTGCTATATGAGGACTTCAGTGCGGACCCAACCACATATTTTCTGGAATACCAGTCTACAAGTCGAGCACTTGTCTTCACTCTCCATAATCAGACACCCACAGGTTCACCAGAAACACTATTGTGCTCAGCTTCAGGACAGCAACAATGGACACAGAATCCCCATTCTTTCATTCGATGGGGTCATAACAGACATTTATTCATGCTGTAAATGTTTGTGTCTGAAACACTAAAAAAGTCACTAACATGCTGCTAATAAATCTGGATAAAGTATATTATCACTTCTTGGTTATGAGCTTGAACCTTCCAGAAAAAGAGAGGGACAAAGGCGTCAGTTCCACTAGGATATATGCTGTTGCTAAATGGTAATATTGTAATGTCTGGGGCAGTAAGGTGTCACAAAACAACTGGAGTAAGTCTACCGCTTAATTGGTTAATCGGAGAATGACAACTTGGTTAGTATGGAACAGTTTAATGCTCAATGTACACTGTCTACGTCTTCCGGAGCACACATATGGATTGGAGTCTCCGTGTCTGTCCACATATGAATTGTACTAGCCTCTCTCTCCTTAATGCTTTGACCCGAGTATCCATTTGGCCCGTCCTTTGATCCGTCCATTTCTGTCTGTCTGGCAATAGGTTTCAATCACTCTTTCGCTCTTTCTGGTATTTTGGACTGGCTCTTTACCATTGGCTTTCTCGTGCATTCTCCATGCACCTCTTTTCCTGAGATCCTATCTGTTTTTTGTTTCTTACTGGTACTCCCACGCTATCTATTGTTCAGAGGGGAAATTGCCATTTCAAGCTCTGTAACATCTCTTACTTATATTCACAATGACAGGCAACATTCAGTGATGTAATAGCAAGGGGATACCTCCACTTGTTTTAACATTTTCCATCTATGTTATCTTAAGGTATTGAGGAAGGCTTAGAGTGTCACAACTACATTGCATTTTACATATAATGCTATGATAAACTTTGACCATCGCTTGATGGAATATTGCTACAAGTCGTAGTAAGAATGCCAGTCTATACCTTTATGCCTTGGGCATTAACACTGAAATTCTCTCTCCTACAACTGGCAGGAAGAAAAAGTTGCATGGGTAAAGAAAGATGCTTAAAGTAATAGAATTCAATGGATGCAACAAGATTAGAACTTATTGAAGTCATTGCTAATTTTATTTCAGCTGTAAGAAAGACTACCTCTGGCTCCAAATTGGAATTTTTCTCTATATCATCATATTTATTAAGTTAAAGCTTGATCTTTATAGGCAAAGGAATAAAAAAAGCTATAATAGAGATTTAATATTAACCTCTTAATGGCCGGAGTTATGCTGTTCTGAGCAAAGAATACAAAAACAGATCATGTTTGGGATACTTTTTTAGATTGTGGTCAATGAGTGATGTATGCTATTGAAGGGAGCATTAAGTTGGGGGTCTGCATTGGAGAATGCTCTGGATATATACTTTTGGTATACAGACCAAATGCAATGTGAACAATACCTTAGCTTCACCACGGAGGGAAGAATTTTTTTTGAAAATGCAATATGTATTTATTGTTCAATTTATATAAATACCATAAAATTATATAAAAGGTTTATTTTGAGGGATAAATGTTTGCACACTGGGGTCTACATCTCTGGGGCAATTATTAGGGCAGGACTGTCCAGAACAGAGCTAAAAACAAAGTCAACTGGAACAAGTGTAAATAGCGGAGCTGTAAAAGTATTGTCTCACAAAGACAAACCCTTACCCATATGTCTTACCCAGACATACGAATATGAAAGAGGTGTATCCCTTGCTCAGGATCCTGTATTAACAGTAAATAATTTCTGGCAATGTATTACATTCTTGGCCATGCACTTGACTGGCCATAACATAATACCATACTGTTGTCCCATCAACAACTGCTGATCACCAGGGGTTTCTGATGCAAAAGACTCAGAAATCAATAGATTGGTGGACCAGCTTTAGAAGGACACTTCCATCAGAAATGGGTATATTTGTTAAAATCGATATTCCTAGAAAATAATTTTTATTAGAATTTTGGCAGTATTTTTTATTTTGGCAATCCTGTGCAATTAAAAATGAAATATTCCCCTTTTATAGCTATGAAAGTAAAGAGATAAAACTCCTAAATGGTCAGTCAGACTAATTCCACTTCACTGCAACTGTTGCTTATCTGCAGGTAATCTAGATAATGACATAATGATCGCTATAGTTTTCTCTAGATAGGCTGAGATAAAGATTAGGCTAGACTGACAATAACAAGAGCAATACATGAAAGCATAATGGGTTAATCTATTTCTACACTAGGGAGGTTTCCAGCTTTCTTCACGCTTAACAGGTCCTGTTGATAACACTTAAAGGGGTTTTCACATGCATCTGAGCAGTTTCTCTGGGTTAGATTTTCAAATATAGAGATGGGTTTCTCCTCCCAATAGGCATGTCTTCCCCCACTGAAGACTGGTGATCTCATCACCTCTCTGTTCCTGCTACATCCTGAGTCCTTTTCATTCTGTGTGAGCAGTGGAAGGGAGTGGATGTCACAGTTCTCCAGATCCCTTGCAATGGTAAGTTATCATGCCTGGAGAGCTGTCAGCTCCCTCCCAGGCTCCACAAGCAATTCGTGTAACTAGAACACCTGTATTGGTGTAAACAGTTATAAATACAGTCCCCTAATATTACAGAAAGTGAAATCTTGTCATTGTGTCTGGCAGCACAAGGCTGAACTGATTCAACCCACATCTCTTCCATTCTTCCAATTTTAATTTGCGATCGGCGCTGCCACCTTCAGCTACAGATAATGACAAGTTTTCCACCCATGTAAGGTTCTTCCTGTACCCCTTAATTATATTCCAATGCCCCCCCTTTGTCCCTATAACCCCACCCCTTTAGCCTCTACAGTTTCACACACAACAAACTTTACATACATAAATTAGATCCCACAAAGAAAATATTTTTTTTAGCAAAATTTGCCTCCCGGGGGCATTGATGGCATATCGTGTTATGTTTTCCAAGTCTGAAAAGGGGGCGGGGTTCGGGACCCACCCCCTATCCCCCCAAAGACCCCCTGAGACATCTCAGTATCACCACTGAATATTACTGCCATGCCATAACCACGTACCACTACCACATGCATATTAAACCCAATACACCTGCTACCTGTCAGTAAATTTAAAAAAGTAAATTTATGTTATGCTACGTTTTAAGGGGTAAAGAAGCAACCGGGAAACTTCATTGGGGGAAATTGTTTCAATTGAAATTTTGACATTGTTTTGATTTTAAAACCCTTTGCAAAATTTTTAACAAAAAGAAAAAATAAAGAAAATTTAAATAATCGGGGCTCATCAACCCAAAAGCTGGCATTTTTTTCCCAAGGTCCTTTTTACTTTGGAAAGTGGGGGTTTTTACCCCCCGCATCCTTTGGGGAAAGTTGTTTTAAATGGGACTGTTTCAGTAAACCCAGGTTCCTTGGGGATATGGTTTCCCCCTGCTGGTAAAAAAAAAAAAAAAAGTAACTCCTACAAACCAATATTACCCCGATGCCTTAACCATTTTCTCTATTTGTCTCTTTCTGGGTTTCCCTTTTTTCCCTTTTTCCCCTATCTTTTTTTCTATCTGTGCCCCCCTAATACAACCCTGAAATTTAACCCGGGCCAGGTTAGTGTCACATACATAACAGCCCTATAATTTGTAAGTGGGCACACAACCCTGCAGTTTTACACGCTTATCAAAACCCTTTAGAACCCCATGACTTTAAAAAAATTTATTAAACTCATGGGGTCCTTTTAGGCCCCCAGGGAAAACTTTAATGTAGAAAAACACATTTTAAAAAACTTTCAAAAGTTTTATTTCAAAAATTGCCCCAATTTAAAATATGAATATTGGACAACTTTTTAAATTATAATTTTTCCAGAAAACAAAAAAAAATCTTTTTTTTCCCAAATTTTAAAGGGAAAAAGACATAAAAAACCAAAAACAAAAATTGTATAGAAACTATAGAAAAACAGCTGCGGGCTAAAATTTTTTTTTTCTAACTTTCCTTTCCCAAAGTTAAAATTTAGTCAACAATTTGAAAAAAAATTTTAATTACACGGGCCTTTCGTTTTGTTTTCCCTCTTAAAACGAATTTTTTCTCCCACCATCCCCATCCATTTTTTTTTACACCCCCTTTTTTTGTTGCTTTTGAAATTTCAGGATAAATTTTCGGGTTTTAAATTTTTGGGTTTTATTGCTGTAACCCATTTGCAATCTTTGATGCTTGGTACGGGAGAAAAATTTACAGTTTTTCCCCTTTTTTTCGCCTTGTAAGATACCAAAGTCGCTTTGTTTTTTTAAAATTTTAAAGAAAATTTTCAAAAAAGTGCCGCTGACGTTTTGGGTTTGATTTGCTGCTGGTTTCTCGCCCTGTTTTGCTTTTTTGTACCAACAAGTGAATTTAGCTTTTGAAAAGCAAAAAATTTGCCTTTAGTTAAACCATTGGTGAAATAATTTGGCCCCATGGTGATTTTTTCACTAAATTTGAATATTGGGAACAGCAAGTGTTTTTGACTTTTTCGGGCCCCCAGAACCTTCTTCCTGGTGCCACCAACCTCTTTCCCCAACATAGTACCGCCATTTTTCCAAAATAATTTGCGGGAAAATCACCCCATCCAAAGTTTTTTTTTTTTTCCCCGTACTTGGCTGGCTTTGGGGGCAGGGTATTGTATAAATTTGCAGCGCCCATTGAAGGTAAAATTTGGGGTTTTCCCCAATTTTTTAAAAGTAACATTAGAAATATATTGAAAAGGGTTTTTGTTAATTTTTTATAAAAAATGTTCCAGTTTATAATAAAATTGGGGGCCTAATTTGTCTGTTTCAACCCTCGCTGAAAACGAGTTTGTTATCATTCAAAGCGAATGTTTCCCTCTAATTTCCTCAAAATTAGGGCCCACTGACTTTTGTCGCCTTATAGGGGTGGATCAAAAAGTGGGCCCCAGAAATAATTCTCGTTTTGGGGAAACCTTTTAAACCCCAAATTTTGGGACTCCCTCCCCAGCGGAAAAAGTCCTAAATCCCAAAAAGTTCCTTTTTTGAAAATATTTTTCCCAGGATTTCTTTTTTTGCAAAAAGCCGTTTTCTTCTTCCTTCTAGGTTTGAACAAAAAAAATAGGACCCTTCTGCAATATTTTTTCCTGAAAAATAATACTTTCTTTAGGGGGTAAAGGGTAACGGGGACTTCCCAAAAGCCCCTTTGGAGCCTGTCTCACAAAAATTTTTGTATTGGAGTACGTGGGGACAAATGTGGATTATTATTTGTGGAACCCCAAAAAACATTCGTTTTGGATGTTCTATTTATCACTTCTTAAAGGATCCACTAGTTTCACTTTTTTCATCATCAAAAAGAATAAACTGGATGAGGGAGGGTTTTGATTAGCTGGGGGCAATTTTTCCTTCATAAAGACAAAGATATTTCCCAAGAATTAAGTTTTCCACTTTCATCATCGTTTTTGGAACATTTTCGCCTTCAACCCTTTTGGGTCGGGGTCGGGACACTTGGGGAAAAACTGTGCCATTTCTGACTAATGTTGGGAAAATGAACGTTTCCCCTCTCAACGTTTTAATCTTTACAGGCCCCTTCCCAGCAATTAGTTCACATGGTTCCCTGTCCTCAGTACTCTTAAAAAACAGCTCATTACTGTGTTCAGAGGCCCTTTGAGGTGATGTCATGGCCTTATCACTCCCTCCAAAAATTCACATACATCCTCACAGGGTTATTATCCCCACCCCCGGCCCCCCCCACCAGCATTACTAGTTCAAAAAAATTTAACTTAAACCCAACAAAACTTTTTGAGAACATGATAAAAAAAAAGGGGGGCCCAAAAAAAACCCCCAAATTTCGTACAGATTTTAGTTTTTCCCCAAAAACAAGAAATTGTTACCCCCATAATGCCTATGAAATAAAAATTATATGAAAAACTGGATATTATCAACAATGACATACTTGAAGAATACCTGGAGTTTCAAAGTTCTAACTAAAGTAATTTTGCAGATAATAGCAAAAATGTAAGCCTAAAAGGCCCCCAATATGCGTTCTAGGGCTAAGATGCACATGGGTACAAAAATGCATTAAAGGGATTTTCTCAAAAACAGAGGTTTCTATGGTAACCTGCATAACTGTTGGCTGATAAGCTGAGAGCAGGAGTGAAGTCATCCCATGGACAGACTGACAGGACTGAGGTGGGAGTGAACTAATTAGATTAAACAAGATTATCTGCAGTAAACAAAGGATACAAGTGAAGTAAGCCTTGAGAAGCTTCCATTTATCTGTCATTGTGTAATCTTCTGTTCTGTCAGAGTAACAGACTGATGAGTCAGCCTGAGGAGACTCAGCGTGCTGAGAAAACCCCTTTAAATTCCAAGCCTGATGAGACCAGGAAGGCACAGGGATATTTTGACAGCTGAAATGATGAAAAAAATGTGATAAATGCACTCTGCTGTATAAGAGTGTGTTATGTAGGTGGGGCGTGTATAAGGGTGTGTTTAATGGGTGGGAGGAGCAGAGTGTATAAGGATGTGCAATATGTGTTGGGAGAATGAATCTAGCAGCTAAAGAGACTCAGTAATTGATCCTTCACATCAGATCTGTTAATGGAAGAGGAGCAGAGGCAGCCTGTGCCACACAGCTCAGGGAAGAGTGAAAGGAAGACAATGAGAACACAGACAGGACAGCCAATCACAGCACAGGGGGGAATGTCCCGGCCAGAGGTTGAACTAAATGCAGACAGCCAGTCACAGCAAATGGGGAATGGCCTGACCTGAGATTGAAAAAATAACTAGACACACTCAAATTAGATTGCAAAACCAATTGCAAAATTGCTTATTTTTACTGTTCCCATCATTAAAGATATTAAAGATCTTTGTACTGATAAAACCCTTTAAACCTCTCAGTCCACGATCAGCTTGTATGAGAACCATCAAACATTTCTCAAGGCAGTGGTATTAGAGCTAACAGAGAGGAAGTCAGTGAAACAAATCAGGAAGTCATGTACCTATGGGAACTTTAAAAGTTGATATAAAAAACAACCACCCCAATAAAAAAAAACATATAGTAGTCACATGCTGTTTGTTAATATGTGTAAAAAATTATGAGAGGGTTTCTTTTTTAATATATATATATTCTAGAAGCATAGAGCAAGTTTCTAAATAACTTGCAAACTGAGTCATCGTCAACTCTTCAATATCGTTTTTATGGACTGGATTTTTGTTGTTATAATGCATTAAAGTGGTTGATACGATAGTGCTTGAAAGTTTGTGCACTCTTTAGAATTTGATATTTCTGCAGAGATTTCATCTTAAACCATGCTACTTGCCTCCTTTGTTGGGGGTGCTTTTTTTCTTTATAGAGAAAAGTGCTCATAATGTATTGAGTGTGTCCCATCTATTTATTTAGATGCACATGCGGGCAGATGGTTGTTTTGGTAGTTGCAGATGCTGCTGGGTCTCATCAGACCCAACTCAGCTCTGCAGTTAATACAGGGGGCTGAACTTCCCCTGTAACTGGGAGTAATGTATAAGCCCCAATTACAGAAGAAATCGGCAAAAAAAGTTTTCTAAGAATGCCCCAGAGGTCTATTTCTGACCTTATGCAGGCATAATATGTGAAATAAAACAATCAAAAAAGCACAGCCCAAAATGTAACTTCTAGCCCCGCCCCCAATTACCCTAAAACTTTACATCACACTTTTTTTTTTTTTTTCAACTTATATATATTTATATATATATTTAAATTTTTTTTTTTTTGTCGGTGATAGAAAAGTGACAAAATTATAAAACCTGTTAGCACTACTGTTGCTATTAACATAAATAAAAAATAAAAATTTTTCCCTGATAGTACAGTATTAAAACATTCTAAATCTAAAAACTGCATAAAAACAAAGCCTTTCAGATCATGAAAAAAGGCAAACAAATTAGTAGAAAAGCTGAGTGTAAAAAAAGCGTTCTTGCATTCAAACCTGTATGTACTGAGAAAAGAGAAAATGTACCTGGTCAGGAAAAGGGCTAAATGACCCGATCAAGAATTTAATAAACAGCAGGACTCTATCACTTTCTGTATTACTGAAGCAAATTTACACCTCCCTCCATAATAGGCTCAGGATTGTAAAGAACAATGCTTAGTTTAAGGCAAAAAGTTGTTTAAATGAGATATAACCTCCCATTGACCTTTGCCATTTCCTTAAACCAGACCTCAAAACATGATGACTAAGTTGTTATAGATTTGTCCCTGCAGAGTGGTGCCATCAGCTATTAGCTTTTACCAAAGTTAGACGGGTATCTTCTTAACCTTGCTATGTCTAATTAGAAGGGAGTTGATGGATGAAGAACATGATTTGTGCTAGACGGTATTTATAACAACATTTTTTACTCCATACAGATTTTTATATTCAAGTTTACTGGTAGTTTCCTGCACAATTTATTTTCTTTTTCCCTACATATTTTGTTATTTTATTGTGTTCCATTAATTTATTTATTTACTGTTTGGTGTTTTCCCAGAATAACCCTTAGGCCCGTTCACACGGCTTATTTGCGCGGATTGGCGCCGTACTGCGCGCCATTTGCGCTTCAGTACGGCGCCAATCGGGCAGCAATTACGGTAATCCCGTCTCATAGAGAACAGTGGATCCGTCGCTCCTCCCCGCTCGCGAATCCGCCGCGGGGGGAGGGAAAGTGGGCATGCACATTTTTACGGCGCGGACGCGCCGTAAACAATGCATTGTCTATGGGGCGGGAGCGGCGCCCCCGCGCCCTCCGGCCCCGCCCCCCTTTCCCCCCCCCTTATTCACGGCGGATTTGTGCGCTCAATACGGCGCACAAATCCGTTGGGAATAAGCCGTGTGAACACGGCCTTAGGGTATGTTCACACAATGTACTGCGGCACGTACTGTACACCGTGTGTTTTGTGAGCTCGCGCTGAACAGCGTGTACTCCTGACGCGGAGGAGGGGGGGGAGGCAGCAGCCCACCTGCCCCATAGACATGCATTACTCGTGGCGCGTAATCGCCGCAAGTAATTGATATGTCACTTATCTCCCCACGCGTACATGATCGTATTGTACGTGTGGGGGGACGAGGCATAATCCATAGTTCTCTATGAGAGCTATGGATTACCGTAATTATGGGGTGCATTTCCCTGTGTATTAAGTGCAGTACGCCGCAAAATGCTTTCCAAAATAAGCCGTGTGAACATACCCTTACTCACATGGTCGAATTATAGATCCTTTACATGCATGAGTCATTATAATGAGCACTTTCTTTTTTCAACATTGACAGCATACAGTTGATGAAGGAAGTCAGGTGTCCTGACTGGCTTCGTGGGTATATGAGGTGTGCAATAGGCTGTCTGCACACATCTCTCATTGCTGTCATGGGTAAAAAAGACAACTTATCAAAGTTGCAAAAAGAGATGATTATTGGATTTTGGGCCAAGGATGGCAATAGTTTAAAAACTGTGCAGTTTGTGAACTATTGAGTGGATAAATGACGGCACTTTGAATAACTGACACAGAAACTGCAGAACTGCAGGTGCTATAGAGGGAGGTGAACATCGGCTAAAAATGTGCTCAAAAACGAACCAACACGCTACAGTGAAACATCCTGGAAGCTACCAGACATGTGTCTAAAACACAGTAGAGAACAGAGAACCCTACACAAACTCACCAAGAAAAAATATCAAAAGCTCTTCTCTGGAATCGAAACATTGCACTTTTGGAAACTGTTATCCTTTTTTGTATACTGACAGGAATACAATAATGGCACGTTCCATTGAATGTTGTATGTGCTTTGGTTTTCTTCTCTAGGAGAATTGATTTGTACACACAGATCTAGCAAAGCTTATCAACTAGACGTTTAATATATTTTTATACCTGTGACACAAAACATAATCTCAACATTTTCAAAATTTTTCAGAGGTTTCTATGATATCTCGCAACAGAAAGTTATCTATGCAAAATAATCTTTGCTACATCCATTTGGTACCTAAAGAAACCTGTACAGAAATAAATACAGACTGTACGAATCCATACACACAAGCCTGTAAATAATTGCCAACTTTCCAAATTATTTTCAGGGCGATTTGAACATGGCAGAATTTTATAAACCCCACATCTTTACAGACCACACCTTTTACTTAATGGCCCCTCTTCACATCTATAAATCATATTTATCACTTAAAAAAAACACTTATGATTTTTGAAAAGCCATAAACTTTTTTTTTATTTTTGGAGGCAGATATTGTATGTGGGCTGGTGAAGGTTAGTGCCAGAACTGCTTATAGTTGTAAACTTATTCTGAAAATGTAAAACCCTCTCACAACATGGGAAATGTCAAAAGTTTTGGCTCTTGGAATAGAGTACCATAAAAACATGATTTTTTTTAAATGACGATTATGATTTAAGTGAAAAGGGGAGCGAAAAAGGGGGGTTGGGGTTTTTAAAAAGTGGGATGGCAAAGTTAGCAACAGTCCGGGTTCCAAAGTTCTGCTACCCCTCCAAGAAAAATCACACAAACTATGAGAGCATGTAAACTCCATTTGATTCCTGGTTGAATTCCCCCATGTATAGTTGAAGCGCCCCTATTGAGTAAACTCCAGTGGGGCGGGCCCCCCCAAATTTGTTTGGGTTGCCATAAAAAGCCCCATGAATTTTGGTAGAGCTTCTAAATAATGGGCTGAGAAAAAGATTTTAGCAAACTGGTTTGAAAGAGTTATGGGGCCCCTTTTGGTAGTCAATAGAATCTATTTGTTTTTGTTTGGTTTTTCCTAGCGTTTGGGGCTGATCCACAGAAAGGGTTTTTAAATCCTTTAAAGATCGCAAAATTTATTTTTTTTTTTTTGTTTTCCCCCTTTTGCAAGGAGCGACTCCCAGACCGCGGGCAGGTCCTTACCCGGTTGTGGTTGTCCCCCCGGGCCCCGGGTGATTTTCCCCCCGGGAATCCTGCCTGCCCCGTGTCACCTGCCCCCATCGTTTCCCCTCAGCAGGTGGTCTCTGCATCTTCCTCCCCATGGGGGGTGCGAAATATTTCCCTGGATTTAAAGGCCACCGCGCAACGGGTTTAATTGTGCCCCTCCAATCTTTTTTGCAGGAGTTTTTTAAAGGATGCCATTTCCTGTCTCCGCGCCCAGTTGTTGGTGTCCTACCCGTTTGGTTGTGTTTTGGGTTCAAAAAGCTATCCCTGTTCACCTTCCATACCTTTTTTACTACCTGCCGACCTTGTCTGGATATTTTCCGCCGGCTGCCCGTCCGCCCCTCTGATTCGCCGCTTTGGTTCCTCTTTGACTGTACCGCCCGGGGTTTTCGTCGGGGGGGTGGCCCGGGGGGTTTCCCTGCAGCAAAGTCCTTCCCCTTTGCGGCGGGGCCGGGGAACAAAGGGGCCCCTTTAAACCCCCTTCGGGTAGACTTTGCCAACTCTGCGTGGTGACCAGTGGATCCCCCTTCCCTCCTTGAAAGCTGAAGAGATTTTTTTTGCGGGAAAATGTTTTTTTAAAGATCCCTCTACCATGCTACCTAAAGGGAAACCCATGGTAGAGTGTAATAAAAGTACAATCATGGCAGCCCTGGAGGCCTTAATTTATCCACTGATGAAGTTAAGCGCTTTCTAGCTGTTTACATGGGATTTAAATGGGATCTCGGATCCTGGATGTAATAAACAGCTGGCACCTTCTAGGTACGGAGTGGTCTCCGCAAAGGCGCTGGTTTTATACGCACCTAATAGCAGAATGAAGCACAGTTATTTTTGCGCAAAGGGGTTAAAGGGATCTGTCATGGTAAAAAAATGCAAAAATTTTCACATAAATCTAGTTTCTTACATTTATTTATTCAAGCTTGAAGCAGGGAGAATTCGGGAAAGGGGTGAAACTTTGATATGATATTTTAATAACTTTGACTTACACAATGATGAATTTAAAGTAATATAAGCTTACACTATAAAAAACAATAAAGCTTTAAATATTTTTTCATTTGGAAATGTCTGAGATAGACATGACTAATGTAGAGCTAGGCCTAGTGATAATGCATTAGCTACCGATTTTCCTATGTCCCCAAATTAATAAAAAAGTGTTATGAAATATGAAGCCTTTAATCTATATCTTTAGTTGACCTAATTTGTCACCAAGCCTACGAAATGTCAGACAGCAGGCTCCAAAGTTTTTCAATCTCTAAAACACAAAATAAGGGAATGAAAAGAATAGATATGATGGCATTGATATATGAAATCCAAGAAGAAGCGCCTCCTTCCAACAGACTAATATTGATCACATTGTCTACATATTCATTTGAAAGATTAGAGTTTATCTAAGACTAGCAGACAAATGTGAAATGAGGATGTATTCTCAATGATGCATCATTTCACTAGAGAAACCATAACAAGTGAACAAGTTAGATGCAAATTAAGGAAACCACCGTGGATCTTGGTACCTATGATTGTATTAATGTCATTTGTTGTAATAGAATATTTAACAAACATTTTCTCTTGCTACCATATAAATCACCAATACAGTATAAATTAATGGGAACTTTTTGTCTCTCTGCTTTATTATGGGCTTCTGGATGATAAAATATCAAGCAGAATTTCCGTGGTATTATAATCCAAACAAAATAAGAAAAATGTCTCAGCTCAAGATCCTGGTTTTAGTCCGAGCCATAGATGTGAACGATTACATAGAATCGGGAGACACCACAACGTATCTGGGGTAGTAACCGTGAGCCTTATATATGAAAACTGTCTAGCTGTAAGAGTCTCTTTATTGCCCATAGCAACCAATCAGAGCTCAGCTTTTATTTTTCCATAGCACTATACAGGGCCGTCTCTTACATTGGGCTAGGTAGGCAGTTGCCCGGGGGCCCTAAGAGCTCAGGGGGCCCCCCTCGGGCAGCTGCCTACCCTGCACAGTGGAAGAGACAGCAGTGAATACTCGCAGGGACAGTTAGGTCTGATGCCGGCAGGTTGGAGTGCAGCGTTTCTAAGCCGGCGCACTGTATCTGAGACAGCAGGAAGCAAGTCTGCTGCCGAGCGCTGTCCCGATCTCCCTGCACACACTGTAGTAAGAACTAGGGGAGGTCACATGTGCCGCTCTGCTGACTTCTATTGGGGTGCAGAGCAGTGGGGACAACTGGCTGTGCTGGCCATACTCACCGGGACATGCACACTGACAGCAGTTGTGCTGTTATACAGTGTGCAGGAGCCGTGCAGGACATCATTGGCTGCTAATGGAATGCTGCATTCAGCCCCTCCCGAGCTCCGTTGGGTCAGCGAAGAGGGGGAGGGGAAGCACGAGTCTGCACAGCAGGTCAGGGAGCCAGCTACTGTCCTGTCCTTGCTGCCTATGGCACCTCCTGCCTGAGCTCCACATCCAGCTGGCTATTAGCAACATGTCAGCATGGTGCCATCAGGTCATCTGCCCCTGACCCTCAAAAGGCCTGGCCTCAGAAGAAGACTGCAAGACAGGTTAGTGAATGCCAGAGAGTGTCGCTGTGTGTTTTAGAAGTACGCGCTATTCAGCGCATTCACTTTCACCTTCATGTCACATGTCACTTCTCTCCTCCAGCGTATAGTACATTCGTATAGTACATTTGTATTGTAAGCACTGGAAAGAAATGACGTGTCGCTTCTTTCTCCGGGCACTCCGTACGTGCTGGGGAATATGCTGCAAAGTCATAGCACTCAATGAGTTCTATGATTTTACCTCATTTGTGGGCCTTACTTTGGGTGTATTGCAGGTCAATTACGAACCGTAGTATGCCCCGCAATTATACTGTGTGAACATAGCATATGAATGGGTTCATGTGGCATATTTTTTATATGCATTTTGTCGTTTAAAATGTGCATTTTATTTACCAAAATACGCATCAAAAATACATCTATATTGTGCCATTGTTTTCCACTGTGATATGCACTACATGAACTGAGATGCATATATCTACAGAAACTGATTCAGAAAAAAATATATCTTTCTGTTAATAATGTGTGCATGGAAAACGCAGTGGGAGCAAGGATTCAGATTAGCCCCATTTGATAGCGCTAATCTGTATCCTCATGATGAAATCAAGGTAATGGTATGTTCACACAGCGTGTTGCAGCACATACCTGTGCACGAAGCAAGATGCTGGGGGTTTAGAAGTACACGCAAGCTAGAGCATACTTCTGAAGCACGGGGGGAGGGGGGCGTCCCAATTACTTGCATTATCCCCTATTCTTTCTCACAGAGCGAAATACGTGTTGGGGAAGATGGAGGGCAATCATAGCTCTCTCTATGATTACCGTAGTTACAGGACATAATTCGGGGCACATTGCAGCGCAATTACGCCCCATAGTACGGAATAAAAGGATGGCGTGTGAACATACCCTAAAGAAAAAAGGGTTATATGCGGCAGAAATCCAAAGGTGTCTCTCTGGTTTATGCTTCATATAATACATACATACATGTTTGAGGGAGTTTTTTCTTCGGTATAACTGATGTGTTATCTGCATTCTGCAGGTTGTACCAAATATGTTGGGTTTCATTTAAGTACTTCAAAAAACAAACATTTTCTATTTCTTAAATTTCTTCCACAGCGGCATTTTCTGTGACCAATAACTTTTTGGTTCTTCCACCTAAGAACCTGAGGTTTTTTGCTGCATGAAGTACGGGTCTTTTTGGTCCCATTTTGTGATACATACAACTTTCTTTTCCCAAATTTTTAGGAGTGAATACCCCCAAAAACCTGTAATTTTGGCTTTGGAATTTTTCTTCTATGTTGTGATGTTATATTTTAATAGATCAAACTTTTACGGATGCGGCAATACCAATTATGTGTAATTTTTTTAATTTTTATTCTTCTATCTGTGAAATGGCAACATTTTTTATATATTTTTTTTATTATTTTGTAATACTTTTAAAACTTTTTTAATTGTACTTCGTCCCCTTAGGGTACTTGACCACAAAACGGGACAATTACTTTTAACCTTCGAATCATAAAAATTGTTCAGAAGGGTTTACCAAGTGGCGGTATGGAAGCCTTTATTTAGGCTTACCTGCCATGGGAATAAACCGCATTCTGCAATTTTGGGGGGGGGGGGGGCCATTAGGGTGATCCCCGGTTTGTCATTTAGGTTTGTTCACAGGTTTAAAATGGGAGTATCTCGCCCCATATTTCCGCCGTACTGTGAAAATCGGGGCGAGATACGTCCAGTCATTACAGTAATCCACAGTTTCATAGAGAGCTATGGATTATGTCTCATGCCCAATTTTTTCCGGGTTTATACGCATGAGAATAAAAATGTCTATAGGCGGCGGGCGGCTTCGCCCCCAGAGCACAGGCGTAATTGCGGGCAAAAATAGTCCTAATTTCCCTTGAATAACCCATGTGAACCCCTCCCTAAAGGTTTTTTAAACGAAGGAATCGGGGGCTCTTTTCCCCTGCGTTAGTGGGGGGTGCGCTGAAATAATCAGCCAGTGCATATGGTTGAGGGGCTTTTTTCAAGCTCAGAGCCTAGGGGCACCCTGAGCTGTAACAGGGCCCTGGTTGGGTATGTAATTCCGCATAAAAGGTGGTTTAATTATTATTACATAGACACATGATGGCTTGTTTTTGGGGGCCCAAAAAGAGTTCGTTTTAGGGTGCATGAACGGACCATGAAAAGTGCGGGAAATCCTAAAAAAAAATTTCTGTGGGGTAAAATGTGAAAAAAAAAAAAAAGTTTTGCCCATGTTTGCGGTGGTTTTATTTTATTTTTTTTCTTTTTGGTGATGTGTTATCTGTTTTTGGGTTTGGGTTTGGGGGGCCCTTTCACAGTTTCCCCCGGGGCCCGTAATGTTTTAAAGCGGTCTGGCACTATATAAAATTTAAAATTGAGCCTGCTGAATTTTATGGGCAATAAAGTCGGTTTTTTACTGTAATAGTTTTCAAAAATAAAGGGTCTTTTAGTCCAAAAGGTTTGTAAAATGGATCGACACACAGTTCTAAAAAGATATAAGGAGTGTATAAAACGCAGTATGAAAAAAATGTTATGCATCAAAATGTTGGCGCAAAACATCCAAAAAGTCCAAGAGTGTTATGCACCAAACTTTGGGATGGCAGTTTCCCCCAAACTTTGGCCCCATAAAATGTGTCAACAGGGCAATTGCCCAAGTTTTGGTGTACCCTATTAAAAACTATAGAACCGGCAATATACAGCAAAAAAAATGGCGAAGGCGAATTCATAGATGTCGCCCTAAGTTTCAACATGGTGCTGGATTTATCCTATGGACCCTTTGTGACTGAAGAATGTCTGTGGGTCATTCCATAGCACAACTGTATATTTGTACTCCCCTGTTCATTCAGCTAGGGCCTGAATTTCCCCCGACTGTTTCTTGATAATGATGTAAGGCTATTGACAATCAGTTATCTCTGTCCAGTGTTTTCTCTGCTTATAACATGCTGCATACTGCTGAAATGTTTGTCAAATTGATGCACAGAATAATTAGGGCTATACTTTAAAAAAAAATTGTACAAAAAAGTCTCTTCCTTCACTTCTGAGCCATTTCTTCTTCTCCTGCATAAATCATTTACTTCAGTCAATTTTAACTTAAAGAGAGCTTGTCAAGTTTCTAGCTACCCTATATTGGAGCAGGATTTAATAGAGGGAGAGAAGCTGAGCTTTGTAATAAATAGGTTTATATGATTTGATGCTGAGGTTCTAAGTAAAAGGCAGGGAAAATTTTAAAAGTGATCTGGAAAGTACTGCTTACCCCGCCCACAATAAATAAATAAATTGACCCCTCCTTAGGGCTTGTTCCAAGGGGGTTTTAAATCCCTGTTACATCCGCTTTTTAGATTTGTTCTGGGGGAC
>JAODAL010065036.1:0-18421 GCA_025379985.1 Phyllomedusa bahiana | reverse complement strand
GGGGGGGGCCCAAACGCCCTGCCCCCGAGCTGCGGGCCCTACCCCGGCTGGGCGCCCTGCCCCCGAGCTCGGGGCCCCTCCCCCGAGCTGCGGCCCCCTGCCATCCGGGCCCTTGACCCCGAGCTGCGGCGCGAGGCCCGCCCTGACCCGAGCTGGCGGGGCCAACGCCCTGACCCCGAGCTGCGGCGCCCTGACCCCGAGCTGCGGCGCCCTGACCCCGAGCTGCGGCGCCCTGACCCCGAGCTGCGGGCGCCCCTGACCCCCGAGCTGCGGCGCCCTGACCCCGAGCTGCGGGCGCCCTGACCCCGAGCTGCGGCGCCCTGACGCCCGAGACTGCGGCGCCCTGACCCCGAGCTGCGGCGCCCTGACCCCGAGCTGCGGAGCGCCCTGACCCGAGCTGCGGCGCGCGCCTGACCCCGAGCTGCGGCGCCCCTGACCCCGAGCTGCGGCGCCCTGACCCCGAGCTGCGGCGCCAGCGCCCTGACCCGAGCTGCGGCGCCAGCGCCCTGACCCTGACTGCCGGCGCCAGCGCCCTGACCCCGAGCTGCGGCGCCAGCGCCCTGACCCCGAGCTGCGGCGCCAGAGCCCCTGACCCCCGAGCTCGCGGCGCCAGCGCCCTGACCCCGAGCTGCGGCGCCAGCGCCCTGACCCCTGACTGCGCGCCAGCGCCCTGACCCCGAGCTGCGCGCCAGCGCCCTGACCCCGAGCTGCGGCGCCAGCGCACCTGACCCCGAGCTGCGCGCCAGCCCCTGACCCCGAGCTGCGGCGCCAGCGCCCTGACCCCGAGCTGCGGCGCCAGCGCCCTGACCCCGAGCTGCAGCGCCAGCGCCCTGACCCCGAGCTGCAGCGCCAGCGCCCTGACCCGAGCTGCAGCGCCAGCGCCCTGACCCCGAGCAGCAGCGCCAGCGCCCTGACCCCGAGCTGCAGCGTGGGGGCCAACACCCTGACCCTGAGCTGGAGCGCGGGGGCCAACACCCTGACCCCGAGCTGCAGCGCCAGCGCCCTGACCCCGAGCTGCAGCGCGGGGGCCAACACCCTGACCCCGAGCTGCAGCGCGGGGGCCAACGCCCTGACCCCGAGCTGCCAGCGCGGGGGCCAACGCCCTGACCCCGAGCTGCAGCGCGGGGGCCCTGACCCCGAGCTGCAGCGCCAGCGCCCTGACCTTGAGCGGCAGCGCCAACACCCTGACACTGAGCTGCAGCGCGGGGGCCAACACCCTTACACTGAGCTGCAGTGCGGGGGCCAACACCATTCAGCTGTTTACCAAAAGAGGTCCCATTCAGAACAGGCCTCACCATGGTCGACCAAAGAAGGCGAGTGCCCGTGCTGAGCATCATATCCAGAGATGAGTTCTGCCAGCATTGCTGCAGAGGTTACAGGGTCGGGGGTCAGTCTGTCAGTGCTCAGACCATACACTGCATCAAATTGGTCTGCATGGCTGTCGTCCCAAAGGAAGCCTCTTCTAAAGATGATGCACAAAAAAGCCTGCAAACAGTTTGCTGAAGACAAGATGAAGTCAAGCAGACTAAGCACATGGATTACTGGAACCATGGCCTGCATCTGATGAGCCCAAAAGAAACTTATTTGGTTCAGATGGTGTCAGGTGTGTGTGGCCGCAACCAGGTAAAGAGTACAAAGAAAAGTGTGTCTGCCTACAGTCAAGCATGGTGGTGGGAGTGTCATGGTTTGGGGCTGCACGAGTGCTGCCGGCTGTGGGGAGCTACAGTTCATTAAGGGAACCAACATGTACTGTGACATCCTGAAGCAGAGCAGGACCCTCCCTTCTGGGCCGCAGGGCAGTATCCAACATGATAACGACCCCAAACACCTCCAAGACCCCCCCCTGCCTTTGCTAAAAGATGAGGGTAAAGGTGCTGGACTGGCCAAGCGTCTCCAGACCTAAACCCATGGAGCATCTGTGGGCCTCCTCAAACGGAAGGTGGAGGAGCACAAGGTCTCTACCATCCACCAGCTCCGTGATGTCGTCATAGAGGAGGGAAGAGGCTGCAACCTGTGACCTCCAGGCCCAAAAGAGATAAGGCAGAGCTGGAAAATAATGGGGCCACACAAAATATTGGGGTGTACTCACTTTTGTTGTCACTTAGGGGTGCACTCACTTTTGTTGCCAGCGGTTTAGACAATGATTGCAGTGTGTTCAGTTATTTTGAGGTCACATCAGTGATTGAGGTTATAAGGAGAGCACACGCGTGGTAACCCCCCCTCCCCTGCTGAGCTTTATGGGTACACACCTTGTAGATACTGGCGCAGTAGTTAAAGGATTTGGGGTCACTGACATCATACATCAGGCAGGCGACGTCGCAGGCAGCATCCGACTGTTTCAGGAACTCCGTGTCCACATCCACCTCAAAAAGCTACAAAAAAAAAAAAAAGTTATGAACCCCCCCCGACTCAAAACCCGGTTGCCCTCCCATTGCTGAATGAAGGATATTCAATGGAGTTCATCGTCTTCTCAGAGACTCTCTGCTGATGCTTTACACTGCAGCACTGCTTGTTCAGTCTGAGGTCAGGAGAGCGGACTGACAACAGCACAAGGACAGAAGACTGCAAGTCACTAATCCACAAGTGAGAAGGGGATCTGCTCCGCGGGGGAGGAGCCTAAATAACAAGGAGGGGCCAAGAAAAGCAACAGTGGCAGCACTGGGGTGGGAGGGGGGGGGGGGCCCTTTCCGTTACCTCTGTGGTACGGCGCATCCACCTCTGCGGCCTGCACATAGCAGTGCTCCTATCTCCCCACCACCCACAGCTGTAGGTCAAACTGTTCCTCTAAGGGTATGTTCACACGGCGTAATTACGGCGCATGCAGTACGCCCCGCAATACAAGTGTGTTTTGGAAGTCGCGTTGATCATTGACATGCATTGAACAATTCACATCACTTCCCTCCCCAGGCGTACGACGCATAATCCATAGTTCTCTATGAGAGCTATGAATTACTGTAATTGCGGTGCACATTTCACCGTGTATAGAGCGAAATGCGTGCGCAATTACGTGCAAAAAGACGCCGTGTGAACATACCCGTGTGACACAAGGGGACAACTTCCAGGCTAGCAGTTCATGCTGGAAGCTGTAATATTGCGACAACTACAGCAGACCTGCACAACCCTGCCCCCAACACCCCCAGACTTCCCGGTAGCGCCCCCAGATCGTCTGAGGATGCCCCAAACCAGGCAGTACTGACCATTTTGGGGTTTACATAGGCCACGTCCCGTCGCAGCCTCCAGAGTTATCGTGCCGGCCTGAACTACAGAGTCCCAGATTGGAGCCTACTAGACTACAAGAACTGATAGCAGGGGCCTCAGATTTACCATTCAGGAATCTGGAAAAGCTGGGTGAACATCTTAGTGGAAGCTGTAATAGTAACGGCAAGCCGAGTTATTGGGATGCAATAGACCCGTCTGCAATTTCTGCAAATAAAGTACATTTTTTGTGTAATAAAAAGTTCAACTTTTTGTGAGGTTTAAACTGTGATAATTTCTTGCTGTCAGTGAATGGAAACATCTATTCATGTTCTTTTGAGACAGGTCCACAGCTTGCGTCAAGGCAGACTGTGATAAGTCAGGTAACTGTATGGGTACGTCCACACGGCGTAATTGTGTCATGTGCAGTACGCGCCGCAATACGCCAAGTGTTTTGTAATTGATATGTCACTTATCTCCCCGCGCGTACAATACGATCGTATTGGATGCGGAACCCATAGTTCTCTATGACAGCTATGGATAACCGTAATTGTGGCGCGCAAATACGCGGGGAAATGCGCGCCACGATTACGCCGTGTGAACATAGCCTATCAGGAAGGGTTCAACTGCACTGATACATTGTAACGAGGTATCAGGACAGGTGTTTATATATCAGAGGATTGTCTAGACTGGATGCAAATGCAGCAAATCCTCAGCTGTGAGAAGCATTAGGTCATGACAGGGTGTTCTGGTGGTAAACAAGAATGTTTGCAGCAAGCAGAGATCTTGAAAATGGGGAGTAATTGAGACACAAATTCTGTGTGTGACCATATAATGAGCTGGGAGACTCCGTCAGAGCAGGGCGGCCTCTGCTAGGGATGAGCCTTTTTCGGGAGTTCCCCTTTAGGTATAGGTAACCCCGCAGCGAGGGGCGAGCCGGTCTATTCACTTACAATGAGATACTTCTCCTGCCCGCCGACCAACACCGTGTTCACAGAGTAGAAGGAGGGCTCCCTGCGGCTCTGCAGCTGCTCCTGAGGAAGGAGAAGACCACAATGTCACAACGGGGCAGAGATGGAGGAGCGGGAACAATGGCGGCACAAGAGGAAGAGCAGCAGAGGCTTCATCACAGGAGAGAACAGGTGCCTGGAGGTCCCCTCCACTGCGTCTGCTCAACGCGCTTCACACGTGACTGTCTATAATCAGAGGAGCCGCTGCTATCCAGCCGAGCAACCAACAGCCGGGACAAGACTGTGGGGCTGGATGTGACCTGCCTGACCCTAGAAGTCCCCGGGATAGAAGGACTGATCCCTGCCGACCACAGGAACCAACGACAGCTCCGATACCTCATATCTATAGAGACAGGAGCTCCAGGACTGATCCCTGCCGACCACAGGAGCTCCAGGACTGATCCCTGCCGACCACAGGAGCTCCAGGACTGATCCCTGCCGACCACAGGAGCTCCAGGACTGATCCCTGCCGACCACAGGAGCTCCAGGACTGATCCCTGCCAACCACAGGAGCTCCAGGCTGATCCCTGCCACCACAGGGAGCTCCAGGACTGTTTCCCTTGCCCCCACAGGAGCCCCGGATGATCCCTGCCGCCCAAAGGAACCAAGCCTAAACCTCTTTTTGGGCTCTTCCACCCCACAGGAGCCCAGGAAAGCCCCTTTCCCCCGGGCCCGGCCCCTTTTTTAACAAAACCAAACCCGGGCCCCCAAGGGGCTCCAACTTTTCCCTCCCCCACAAGCCCCGGTGTCCCACCCCGGGGGGCCCCACCCCCCCCCCAGGGAAAAATGCCCCAAAACCCTTTTTTGGGGACAGGTCGGATCCCCGCCACCACGGGACCCAGGACTGCCCCACCAATCTAGGACAGGACCCCCTTGTCCCTCCCGCCCACAACTCCAGGCTGATCCTGGACCACAGGGCACCGGGATACCCCTGCGACCCAGGAGCCCAGGACTAAATCCCTGCCACCACAGGACCCCAGGACGCCCTCCGGCCAGGGGCCCCAACTTTTGGGCCCCCCAAGGACCCGGGAAATGATCCCTGCCGACCACAGGCCCCAAGACAGTAAAATTCTCATTCTATGAACATCGGGCCCGGCCAAAACCCCAGGATGTCCCTGGCCCAGAAGTTCCCCCCGGGACTGACCCTGCCGACCACAGAGCTAGGACTGACCCCTTGCCGACCCGGGAGCCCCGGGGATGACCCTGCCCCCCACAGGAGCTCCAACTGACCCCTCCCAACCACAGGAGCCCCGGGGAGTCCCTGAACCACGGGGCCCCAGGACTGATCCCCTGCCGACCCAGGAACCAAGACAGCCCCCGAACCTCATACTAAGAGACAGGAGCCCCCAGGACTGATCCCTGCCCCCCCACAGGAGCTCCGGGGACTGATCCCCCCGCCCACGGCCCAGACGATCCTCCGAACGGAGGGGGCCCCCCGAAAAGGAGCCCCAGGATGACCCCCTGCCACCACGGGAGTCCAGGAAGACCCTCCCCGACCACAGGCCCCGGGGAATTTCCCCCCCCCGGTTTTCCCCCTGCCCCACAGGCCCCCGGACGACCCCTGCCCCCACAGGAGCCCCAGCCCGATCCCGGGAAACCAACAGGAGCTCCAGGATGACCCGCCCCCAAAAAGGGGATTCCCTGCCCCCGGACCCCGGGGAGATCCCGACCACAAAAACCAAATCCGCCCCCAAGGGCCCCGATATCCTCCGCCCCGGGACCCCAGGGGAACCCCGCCAACGGGCCCCAAAGTTCCCTCCAAAACCACAGGGGAGCTCCAACGACCCTGCCCCCCTCCGGGACACCCCCGCCCGGGAACCAACGACCCTCCGAACCTCATATTAGAACAGGAGCCCCCGGGGACTGTCCCGCCGACCACAGGGCCCCGGGAGCCCCGCCACCAAGGAGTCGGACTGATCCTGCCCCACGGGGCCAAATCCCGCCCGACCCAAAACTCTTTCTAAAGGCCCAAGGAGCCCAGGACGACCCTGCCGGCCCGGAAGCCCGGATTTCCGCCGACCCAGGGCCCCCTTTTCCCCTGCCGACACAGGAGTAGGACGCCCCCTGCCGCCCACAGGACCCGGATTTGACCCGCCGACCACAGGAGCCCCCAGGAGACCCCGCCCCCAGGACCCCAGGATGTCCCTGCGCCCACAAAACCCCGGGAAAACCGATCCCTGCCACCACAGGGCCCAGGACGTCCCCTGCCGCCCAAGGAGCCCCGGGATGTCCCTGCGACCACAGGAGCCCCCGGATGATCCCTGCCGACCACAGGACCAATGAAGCCGCCCCTAAAAAACTATGGAAAAGGGGCTAGGTTTGATCCCTGGCCGACCACAGGACTCCGGGATATCCCGCGGCCAGGGGCCCCTTTACCCTGCCGCCAAGGAGCTCCGGACGATCCGGGCCGAACGGGAGCCCAAGAACCTCCGAACCAATTTTTATGAGAAAACCAGGACTGACCCCTCCCGCCCACAGGGCCCGGACTGACCCCCTGCCCCCACGGGAGCTCCAGGATGATCCTGCCACCAAGGAGCTCCAGATGATCTGCCGACCACGGACCAAAAGCTCCGAAACCGGGCCCCAGGACTATTGAAAAAGGGAGCCCGGGGACTGACCCCTGCCCCCCACGGAGCCCGGGACGATCCCTGCCGCCCACAGGAGCCCGGTGATCCCGCCGACCACGGGAGCCCCAGGCTGATCCTCGACCACAGGAGCCCAGGATGATCCCTGCCGACCACAGGAGCCCAGGATGACCCTGCCGACCACAGGGACCCGGGGGCCCCGATCCCTGCCGCCCACAGGAGCCCGGGGAGACCCCTGCGACCAAGGGGAGCCCAGGACGATCCCTCCCGCCCACAGGAGCCCAGGACGATCCCTGCCGACCAAGAGCCCAGGACTGATCCCGCCGCCCACAGGAGCCCCAGGATGTCCCTCCGACCACAGGAGCTCCGGGGAATGTTTTCCCCCTGCCCCAAGGACTCGGATTTCCCTCCAAAAGGGGCCCCGGGGAGCCCCTGCGCCCCACGGAGCTCCGGGACTGATCCCTGCCCGAAAGGAGCCCGGACTTGTCCCTTTCCGAACAGGAGCTCCAGGACGACCCCTGGACCACAGGAGCCCGGGAGATCCCCTGCGACCACAGGAGCCACCCCTGATCCAAGGACCACAGGGCCCAGGATAAATCCCTCCGACAAGGGACCCCAAGCAGCTCCAACCCCCAATACCCCTTGGAACGGGGCCCCCGGGGATTTGATCCCTCCCGACCACAGGAGCCCGGGGATAAAACCTGCCGACCCAGGAGCCCCGGGGGACGATCCCCCCGCCCCAGGAGCCCGGGTGATCCCTGCCGACCCAGGAGCTCCAGGACTGATCCCTCCCCCGGGCCCGGTGTTGCCGACCACAGGACCCCAGGACAGCTCCCCCCCCCTCATATTTTTGGCCCCCCCGGGGCCCCCGGCTACCCCCTGCGACCACAGGACCCCGGGATGACCCCTGCCGACCACAGGAACCAATGACAGCTCCGACATCTCATATCTATAGAGACAGGAGCTCCAGGACTGATCCCTGCCGACCACAGGAGCTCCAAGGACGTCCCTGCCGACCACAGGGGGAGCTCCAGGACTGATCCTGCCGACCAACTGGAGCTCCAGGGATGATCCCTGCAGACCACAGGTGCTCCAGACTGAACCTGACCGACCACAGGATAACATTTGCAAGCTCCGACTATCTCACTATCTATAGACTGGAGCTCCCAGGAAATGTTCCTGCCGACCACAGGAGCTCATGGGACTGATCCCTGCCGTCCACTGAAGCTCAGTTTGAATCCCTGCAGACACAGGAGGCTCAGCGACGCTCCACAACATCTCATTATCTTAGAGGACAGGAGCTCCAGGACTGATGACTGCCGACCACAGGAACCAATGACCGCTCCGACACCTCATATTTATGGCCGCTGTAGCAGAGATGAGTTTGCTGAGGAGACCTGGCCTCACCCTATGACCTGTTTCCTGTTAGCTGCTGGACTATGGCTGATGTCCCAGAACATATATATAGATAATATATAGACAAGCGATACCCTCCCTCCCTTACCTCAAGGCTCTGCCCCAGGAATGCCCGCAGGAAGGCAGATTTACCCGTCCCGCGGGGTCCAATCACTTTACATAGGAAAACATTTCTCTGCGTCTGTCCCTTCTCCAGGTCTATCCGCTTCTCCCGGGTCACTGCAATAAAGAACATCGCACAATTAAAACAGATAGTTATTAACACCCCCCCTGTCCCATTCCTATCTCCACTGCTAATATTTCACCCCACAATATCCCTGACCCGACTCGTGTCACTTGCAGGGTGTAGGGAGACATTTCCACCAGTCACTGACAGCAATGCCACCACCTATAGCAGGGGGCTCAAACATGGCTGAGGCATCATCTGTGGGCACCAGAGCTCCCGACACATCCCCAGGAGAGCAGGCCAAGGAGAAGAGCAGCCTTCGTGGTCTTTAAAAGGGGTGGTCTCACTACAAAGATCAGCTTTCAACATGTAGGGAACAAATAAATTGCTTTGCTTATTTTTCTTTGTTGCTGCTCCGAGTGAACACAGGTTTCTCTGGTTACCGACCTGCTCTCCCCTTCTCTCTCTGCTCTTTGTCTTATCTGAAAGCAGGGAGTGACGTCAACATAGGTCGGCACATGGGACGACGGCAGCTTCATGTCAGTTTAATTAGAAGAGCTAGGAATACGGAGCTGAAATGCTAATTCCTGCAATAGAACCACCCACAGCCTGACCAGGAATAGACAGAATGCATGACTAACACTGCTTGTGACTCTGGGAAGCAAAGTGGCGAGACAATCCCTTTAATGCTGCGGTCAACAGCGACCTGTGCTCTCCGTCAGCACCCTGCTTTATGATCACAAGGTGCTGATGGCGGCCATGACAGCCAGAAACCTGACAGCGTCCTGCAGTTGGTCTGTGAGGGAGGCGTCCATGCTGCGGACCGTTGTATAATACATTGTATTACAGCACTGTACTGCAACAACGATCAAGCAATCGTTCACCTCCTATTGAGTAAAAAAGTAAAAACCCTCGACACCCTTTTCCCATTTTAAATTTTATCACCCCCCTCCCCGTAAAAACCTGCACATGTTTCCATCGCCGCAGTGTAACGACCCAGGCAAATATTCTGCAAAGTATTGAATTTGAAAGCAATGTCCCCCATCAAACAGGTGACCCATTCCTTATCTGCAACCGCCCTGTCCACCCATACTTATCTGCAGCCGCCTGCACCATCCCTGATCTGCAGCCGCCCTATCACCCATCCCTGATCTGCAGCCGCCCTGTCACCCATCCCTGATCCGCAGCCGCCCTGTCACCCATCCCTGATCCGCAGCCGCCCTGTGACCCATCCCTGATCCGCAGCTGCCCTGCGACCCATCCCTGATCTGTATCCCCCCTGTCACCCATCCCTGATCTGCAGCCGCCCTGTCACCCATCCCTGATCTGTATCCCCCCTGTCACCCATCCCTGATCTGCAGCCGCCCAGAGACCCATCCCTGATCCGCAGCTGCCCTGCGACCCATCCCTGATCTGTATCCCCTGTCACCATTCCTGTCTGATCACCCCCCTGATCACCATCCCTGATCTGCAGTCGCCCTGTCCACACATCCTTGATTCTGTATCCCCCTGCGCCCCATCCCTGATCTGTAGCCCCCCTGTCACCCATCCCTGATCTGTATCCCCCCTGTCACCCATCCCTGATCTGCAGCCGCCCTGTCACCCATCCCTGCTCTGGATCCCCCCTGCGACCCATCCCTGATCTGCAGCCGCCCTGCGACCTACCTGTGATGGCCTGCGTCTGGCTGTCCTGCTCGCACAGGATAGGATACCCCAAATAGCCCAGATGTTCCAGGCAGCGGTGGACGTCCAGGTAGGCCACCAACCTGTGAGGACGGAGCAGGGGACAATGTGGATTATAGGACCATGACCCGGAGCAGCGACACATAAACCAGCGCGAGCCCCACAACTTACGTCCACTGGCACATGAACCCGTGCAGAGGGAGCAGCCCGTCCTCCGCCATGCACACTGTGCTGCTCAGCTCCGGGCCCCAGGGGGTGTAGGGGAACACGCTGAAGAAGCTCCGCATCTCTGAGGGGCTTAGTGCACCGTCACCATCCTGAGGAGACACAGGGGGAAGAACAGGGTCACAGGGGCTCCAGAATTGTATCTACAGCGACTGCGATTCTCAGAGGGGACATCCACCTGTCGGGCGGTTACAAGTAAAGCAGCATCCCCATCATCCTAAGAAGTAGTCCATGCAAAGACATCTTATCCGTGCACTAAATAATGGACACTGCGTGATGCCTCATCCTCCCACCAATAACAGCTGATCCTGGTGACCCCTGTACAACCGGATTATTGGGGACCACTTACTAGGAAAGACCCAAACTCTGACCAAATTATAGTCTAAACCCAGTGGTGTTACAAGCATCAGTCTCTGGGGCAGGACTGGACACCATGTGGCCCGCCATAGGATTCCTGCTGCTCCGCAAAGGGGTGGGGCTTGTGTAAACTCGGACCCTAAATGGGTGGTAGTACCCGGTTCTGGGGTGCTCCCAACAATTGTGGGGCAGCCTCATTCCCAGGCAGTCCCCCCCACCCAACCGGCAGCTCAGCAGCAGTCCTCCTCCCCCCTCCCCCCCCCGGCAGCTCACGGGCAGTCCTCCTCCCCTCCTCCCCCCCGGCAGCTCACGGGCAGTCCTCCTCCCCCTCCTTCCCCCACAGGCAGCCTCCCCCCACCCCCCACTCCCCCGGCAGCCCACGGGCAGTCCGCCCCCACCCCCACTCCCCCGGCAGCCCACGGGCAGTCCTCCCCCACCCCCACTCCCACGGGCAGTCCTCCCCCCCCACTCCCCCGGCAGCCCACGGGCAGTCCTACCCCCCCCCACCCCCCCCCAGCTCAGGGGCGTCCCCCCCCCCCCACCCCAGGCCCCCCACGGGGCAGCCCTTTCCCCCCCCCCCCCCCCCGGAGCCCACGGGCAGCCCCCCCCCCACTCAAACCCCCCACGGAACCCCCGGGCGTCCTTCCCCCCCCCCCCCCAGCTCAGGGCAGCCCTTTTCCCCCCCCCCCCCCCGGAGCTCAGGGCGTCCTCCCCCCCCCCACTTCCCCCGGGCTCAGGGGCAGTCCTTTCCCCCCCCCCCCCCGGAGCTCCGGGCAGCCCCCTTTCCCCCCCCCCCCCCGGCAGCTCAGGGGCAGCCCCTCCCCCCACCCCCAGGGGCTGGGGCCCCCTTTCCCCAAACCCCCCCCCCCGGCGTGGGAGTCCTTCCCCCCCCCCCCCACCCCCGGGGCAGTTTCCGGGGGACCCTTTCCCCCCCCGGGGGCTCAGGGGCAGTCCCCCCCCCCCCCCACCCCCCCGGCAGCCCAGGGCAGTCCTTCCCCCCCACTCCCCGGAAGCCAGGGCGCCCTTCCCCCCTCCCCCCCAGCCACGGGCAGCCCTTCCCCCCCCCCACTCCCCGGCAGCTCACGGGCAGTCCTCCCCCCCACCCCCACTCCCCCGGCAGCTCACGGGCAGTCCTTCCCCCCACCTCCACTCCCCCGGCAGCTCACGGGCAGTCCTTCCCCCCACCCCCACTCCCCCGGCAGCTCACGGGCAGTCCTTCCCCCCCCCCCCCATCCCCCGGCAGCTCAGGGGGCAGTCTTCCCCCCCCCCCCCACTCCCCGGCAGCCCCGGGGGAAAGTCCTTCCCCCCCCCCCCACCCCCCCGGCAGCAAAAGGCAGCTTCCCCCACCCCCCGGAGCTCAGGGCGTCCTTCCCCCCACCCCCCCGGCAGCTCACGGGCAGTCCTTCCCCCATCCCCCGGAGCTCCCGGGCAGTCCTTCCCCCACTCCCGGAAGAGGGCAGTCCTTCCCCCCCCCCACTCCCCCGGCGCTCACGGGCATCCTTCCCCCCACCCCCTCCCCCGGCAGCTAAAAGGGCAGCCCTTTCCCCCCCCACCCCACCCCCCCGGCAGCCACGGGCGTCCCCCCCCCCTCCACTCCCCCGGCGCTAGGGCAGCCCTTTCCCCCACCCCCACTCCCCGGCAGCTCACGGGAAAGTTTTCCCCCCACCCCCAACTCCCCCGGAAGCCTTCCCCCCCCAGGAGTCCCTCCCCCCCCCCACCCCCGGCAGCTCACGGGCGTCCTCCCCCCCCCTCCACCCCCCCGGCAGCTCACGGGCAGTCCTTCCCCCCACCCCCCACTCCCCCGGCAGCTCACGGGCAGTCCTCCCCCCCCCCCCAATCCCCCGGGAGCTCAGGGCAGCCTCCCCCCACCCCCACGGAGCTCCAGGCAGTCCCCCCCCCACCCCCACTCCCCGGCGTACGGGAAAGCCCCCCCCCCCCCCCCCCCGGATGCCCCCCGCCCCCTGGAGTCACGGGCAGGCTCCCCCCCCCCCCCCCGGCAGTCCCGGGCAGTCTCCCCCCCGGCGTCAGGGGAAAGTCCCCCCCCCCCGGCAGCTCACGGGCAGTCCTCCCCTCCCCCGGCAGCTCACGGGCAGTCCCAGCCAAGTTGTGCAGGTCTGCTTTAGGAGTTACCAAGACACAAGATTCTGCTGTCCTCACCAGGTCGTGCTTCTCAAAGATCTTCTGCAGGAACTGGTAGCCAAAATGGTTGAGCTCCGTGGAGGAATCGTGGGGCACACGCAGCCTGCGGGGGAGCAGAGAAAGGAGACATATATGACAACACAGAGCAGTAACTGCCCACAGCGAGGAGCCGATAACTGGGGCCTTTATACCGAAACATGATGCTTTACTGGGGAGCGGATGATTGGGCGACTGCAGGGCCTCTTACTGGGGGCAAATATCAGGAACAAGCGCCAATACACACAGTCACCATGAAGGGGCGGCAGCCAGGGGCCACACCGACTATGTGCAAGGTGAATGTGGGGAGTGGCTGCTCCTGGAAATTATAAGTGATAACCAATATGGCCGCCGTCACCCACCTGCCCCGAACAATCACCCAACTCTTCCCGATGCCAGAATGTCATACCAGGCTAGTTCTGCCCCATGCCCGGCCATAGTGTGCCCTCAGGACTATAGGAGCACTGGGTGATGCCCTGCGAGGGCGCTGTGGTACGGGTGATACCAGCTCTCACTGATATAGAAGATATATATGGAGCCATTTTCGGCAGAGGAGCCGGTGAAGGGTTAAGTGCTATGTGGGAGCGTCTGCCGCGTGGGAACAGATTTGTGCCGCAGATGCTCCGTTCAGTAACACGTTCTGTGATGGCTCAATACAATCTGTTCCCGGAGCAGAGCCGGCTGGAGCGGAGGCCGCGCCACAGGGTGAGATAAATACCGGAGCCGCACAGACAGGGTGTGAACGCCGCGCTTAACTCGTTCCTCTGCTGCAGGAGGCGCGGATTGCAGGGTGTCACACTGTAGAGAGGCGCTGCCTGGGACATGGAGGGAGCAGCTTAGAACATACAGCAAACGTTAAAATGCCCCAGAAAATCTGACGGCATTTGTAACATCGCCGGACCACGGTTTTTACCGCTGGATTGCACAAAAACACGTAGTCTGTTTTCGGATCGGGCCCAAAGCCCAGTACAGGACGTCGGGATCCGGCGAGGTGGCGGTTTAGAATTCTGCGAAATCGTGCGGGTGTAGAAGTAGGGAGAGGTTGGGGGGGGGGAAGGGAGGGGAGGTTTACTGTCGGATTTTCTATTGCGGTCTATGGGCATGGTTACAGTCGGATTCTATTGGGTCTATGGGGCAACGGTTATGTCGGATTTTCTATTGCGTCTATGGAGCCGGTTACGTGGATTTTTTTGCGGTCTTGGGCACTGGTTTACAGTCGGATTTTCTATTTCGGTCTATGGGGGACGGTTTATGTCGGATTTCTATTGCGGTCTATGGGCACTGGTTACAGTCGGGGTTTTCTATTGAGGTCTATGGGCACTGGTTACAGTGGGATTTTCTATTGCAGTCTATGGAGCACCGGTTACAGTGGGATTTTCTATTGAGGTCTATGGGGCACTGGTTACAGAAGGATTTTCTATTGAGTTCTGTGGGCTCTGGTTACAGCTCGGGTTTTCTATTGCGGTCTATGGGGAAGGTTTACAGTGGGATTTTCTATTGAGGTCTATGGGGCACTGGTTACAGTCGGATTTTCTATTGAGGTCTATGGGGCATGGTTACGTCGGATTTTCTATTGAGGTCTATGGGGCACCAGTTACAGTCGGATTTTCTATTGAGGTCTATGGGGAGGGTTTAATGTCAGATTTTATATTGCGGTCTATGGGCACTGGTTACAGTCGGATTTTCTATTGCAGTCTATGGGCAGTGGTTACAGTCGGATTTTCTATTGAGGTCTATGGGGCGCTGGTTACAGTCGGATTTTCTATTGAGGTCTATGGGGCACCGGTTATAGTCGGATTTTCTATTGAGGTCTATGGGGCACCGGTTATAGTCGGATTTTCTATTGAGGTCTATGGGGACAGTTACAGTGGGTTTTTCTGAGTTCAAAATATTAAATTTCGCTAAAAAACCCACTGTATAGACCACTTAGTCTAAAAAACCCAGGGGGGGAGTGTCACAAAAAATAGCCCCTTTCCTGGTTTCCCTGAAACAGAGTGTGAGGGAGAGGGGTATTTTCGGGTTAGCTGCAGTCTCACAGAGATCTCACAGGGCTATTTCCAGCTTGACATTTATGGGATTCCACAAGATCGGTCCTTCAGGTCTGGTCATTGGGGACCCAGAAGTGGAAAGCGGGTCTAGTTTAAACTAAACAAATCTTATAAATCGAGGGGCCCCTACAGCTGCAGGGAGAGCGAGTAAGAGGGGCCTACATCAGGGGGAGAGCAGTAAAGGGGGGCCCCAAAAGCCAAAGGAGGTAAGGGGGCCCTTCGCTGAGGGGAGAGGTTAAGGGGGATACGCTCAGGGGAGAAATAAAGGGGGCCTCAGTGGGGGTAAAGTAAGAGGGGCCCATAAGTGGGGGAAAAAGGGGGGGGCCCCTAATCTGAGGGAAGAAAAGGGGGGGCCTACAGTGCGGGATGGAAAAAAAGGGGGGGCCCCCTCAGCCAGGGGAACATGGGGGCCCCTACAGCTGCAGGGAGAGTAAGAGGGGCTCAATACACTCCGTGGGTGAGGTAGTTTTAGTAAACCCCAGTGTATCTCATACCCAAAAACCCCCCGGAAGGTCCAGGTGGTCTCGTGGCGCCCCCGCTGGATGAACAGGGTATTGAGGAAAAGGAAGCCTGTAATTAAGAAAGAAGAATTAATACTAAAAAGAACCTTTCACTGATGGATAATAAAACTGGGAGGACTCCACATGCCTTGGAGTAATAAAGTAAGTAAATGAAAAAAGTACCCCCGTACCCTTTTAGGGTCTTTCTACTACAAAGATTTGGGTTTAAACATGTAGGGAAAAGGGAAAAAAAACCTTTTTAAGCTTGCTTTGTTTATTTTTTTTTGATCAGTGAAAAAAAAAGATTTTCCTCCTCTTCGCCACAAGTTTTTTTGGGTACAACCTCTCCTCGCTGCTTTTCTTACCTTTAAAAGTCTAAGCTCGTCGTCCTTACTCACCCTGTGAGCCACCTCTAAAAAAATTTATCTCTAGTAAAAAGATTTGAAAGGTTTTTTTAGCTAAGTAAACCCTTTTGACGTAAGGGGGTTTTACAGGCGTTTGGGACCCAATTTTACGAGCCGCAATCGCGGGTGTTTTTGGAAACTGCGTGATCAGCACGTAACTCCCTTTGACATGTACTCCTCTCCCCGGGCATATGATCTTGTATTTATGCCGGTTAGATGACGGAATTATAGCCCTCTATGAGAGCTAAAGGTTCCCTCATTGCGGAACAAAACGCGGTTGGAAAAGGCGTGCAAATACGCGTCAAAATAAGCCGTGTGAACGTACCCTAATACACTTTATATACATAAATCTCCCCAGTATTACTGTAACGGAACGCGAGCTGTGTGTCAAAACCTGCTATAGACCTGCCCACAGCCCGACAAGGAAGTGAGAGTCTAAAGCTGGCTGTGGCTCTGTGAAACAGCATGGTGAGAAATCCCTTTTCAGCTTGTTCTTCTAATGTATAACAAACCCGTCGCCGTTACCGCTCTCCCATTTTGGTCAGCCCTTTCCGCCTCCGTCAGCTGTGTTCTTCTGAAAACCATCTTCACGTCTTCCATGGCCTGAGGAACCAAAGGGGGTTTCCCCAAACAGGGATGTCCCCCGAGGCGCGGACACCAATCAGAACACAAAAAGGGGGGTCATGTACGATGATAGGGACCAAAGGGTGGAAAGTGGGTGATCGAATCATGAGACCGGGGGGGCAGTGTGCAGGGGGGCAGTTTTTTGGGTTCTTCGCTTGTCTGTTTCTATGGGGGCAAGAACCCTGAAACAGCCGTCCGCAGAGGAGGGCATCTGTTATGCCTAATAATTTGTCTGTTTAACCCCTGTTTAAAATTTTCCATATACATTACAGCGCGGAGGTCATGTGATGGCCCCGGAGCCCCGTGGCCCAGTGCTGCGACAAAAGGGCTTTGGTTTTTTTAAACCGGAAAAAGGGCGCTGGGGATGTACCCCTAACATTTTTTCCGTAATACCAAAAGGGAGCAGCAAAGGGGTCCTTGGACCCCCTGGGAAACTGCACGACTTACCCCGGAGCGAGGCCTAAAAAAGCCCCCAGGGCCGCCGGGGTCAGCCTATGGTTTTCTGATTCAAAGCATTACAGACATCACGACAGGGGAATGAAGGATTTGGGGTCGGCCATTGGGACCCCCCCCACGGATCTAGAGAAGAGGGGTGCAGTGTCCTCTATTTGAACGGAGTGGAGGTCGAACATGCACATTGCTCCATTCAAAGTCTATGAGGCTGATACTGGGGCTCAGGCCTTAAAGGGGTGTTCCCGCCATAGACTTTGATGGTCTATTTCGTCGGAGGTGGGGGGTCTCCCTTGGGAACAAGCTCCTAAAAGTACATAAGAATTACTGTCCGGGATCCCTTTCCTTATGGGATTTTCCAGTACGGGGAGGCTGTGTCTCCATTCTCCTTAGGGGGTTTTCCATACAGGGGAGCGCGTTTTTCCCTTTCCCCTCTATGGGAGTTCCAGTACAGGGGGCCTGTGTTTAATTCTTTCTATGGGATTTCCCCATTTTACAGGGAGCGCTGTGTTCACCCATTCTTTTCTATGGGTTTCCCCATAAGGGGAGGCTGTGTTCCATTCTTTGGGAGTTCCCAGTACGGGGGAGCGCTGTGTTTCTCCATCTTCTAGGGGGTTTCCAGTCAGGGGGAAACGCTGGGGTTTTTTTTTTTTTCCCAATTCTTTCTATGGGAAAAAAAATTCCAAATACAGGGAGGCTGTGTTCTCCCATTTCCTTTGGGAGTTCCCAGTACAGGGGAGCGCTGGTTCCCCATTCTTTTCTATGGGGTTTATTTTCCAGTTACAGGGGGACCTGTGTTCTCCATTCTGTTCTATGGGATATCCAGTACGGGGGCGCTGTGTTCCCCCTTTTGTTTAGGGGTTCCCAGTACAGGGAGCGCTGTGTTCTCCCTTTCTGTTCTTGGGGAGTTTTTCCCCATTACAGCGGAGCATTTTTGTTCCCCTCCATTCTCCTCATGGGAGTTCCCAGAAAGGGGGGAGTGCTGTTTTTTTTCTCCCTTTTGTTTTTTGGGAATTCCCAGTACGGGGGAGCGCTGTGTTCCTCCTTTCGGTTTGAGTTCCAGTACAGGGGAGGCTGTGTTTCATTTTCTATGGATGTTCCCGTCAGGGGAGCGCTGTGTTCTCCATTTGTTTATGGATTTCCCCAGTACAGGGGGCGCTTTTTTTTTTTGTTCCGTTTCAGAACTCCCTAAAAAGGGGAATGGGAGCTGTGCCCAAGTGCATTCTGAGCTGTAACTTTCAGGGACCTGTTTCCCAGAGGTGGGACTTGGAATATGCATTCAAAGTCTATGGTGGGAACACCCCCTTTAAGAGGGTTGTCCGTTTCGGTAAGTCCTCGTCTGCAGCGAGCTAGGAGTCATCCACAGAGGACAAAAATGTCTACACGTGTGCATCTCCCCCCCATTCTTTTCTATGGGATTTCTGAATATTGTAGATGCAGAGATGGGACAACCCCTTTAAGTCCGGGAAATAAATAAGAGAAAAATGATGGAGCTCTCTTCAGTGCAGGGATACGCCCTGAGAAAAATAGTAAATGAAGCCCCGCGCTAAAAGGATGTAACGCCCCGAATTTACCATCGGTGG
>JAODAL010065035.1:0-18421 GCA_025379985.1 Phyllomedusa bahiana | reverse complement strand
GCAGGTCAAGAAAATTTTTTTGAATGAAAAAAAATGGATGGGTTTTGTTCTTGGGGTTTTTTTTGCGGTGTTGCGTGGGTTTTAGGGTTTTAATGGGTTTCTGTTATAATGATCTGAGGGTAAGTTAGGCATCATTTGTGTCATGAGGTCGGTTAGGAAGCTGTTAAGCTGATCTGGCAAGACTGATTCCGGTATTCCTCTGATCCGAACGTTATTGCGTCTGGATCGGTCTTCGAGATCTAGGACCTTGTTTGAGAGACGTTGAACCTCTTCCTCCAAGGCATTGTTAGCGTCAATGAGAGAGTTGTGTGAGTCTGCAAAGTCAGCCATTTTGGCTTCAATATGTTCTGTTCTTGACGCTAAGGATTGAAAGTCCTGTTTGAGGTCCGAGATCATCCCTTTAAAGTCTGCCTGGAGGCTAGAATGGAACGAGGAGAAAAGGCGATGCAAGGTTGATGCTGTTAGAGGTTGAGTATCTAGGTCTTCTTGTTGTTCAAGGTCAACAGAATCCGCTCTTGAAGAAACCGACGGTGGGGCGGAGGGAAATTGCAAGCCTCTTTTAGATCTTTTCTCATTTTGAGGCACTGATGAAAAGAAGTCAGGTAGTTTAGTAGGATGGGCTTTGGGTTTTTTTTTGGAGGTACCGCCATAGTGAACTTTGGAATTAGAGTGAGTAGAGTGGATTTCGGTGAGATGTCGTGTTAAACAGTAGAAGGCGCTATAATCTGCTTGATGAGAATAACTGTCCGAGGTGTCAACCTACAGATGGTCAGGTATTAGCTTGATCTACAAGGCTTACTATTCAGTTGGTGAAATGTATGTAGAGTTCTGTACTTTTAATGGTGGTCCAACGTATATGTTACGGTAGCAAGCTTGTATCTTAAGGCACAAAGCTACGCCAGGGAGCTAGTTGGCAGGAAGATCACCTCTAGGTGTTAAGAGAGCAGGTGCTTGTCAGTAGGTTTCCCACTGAGTTAAAAGCAGAAGCCGGCCTAGGCGAGGGTCTTATGACCCTATAAGTGGCGGTTTAATAATGTAGTAAATAATTGGCAGTGAGAAGATCCGGGCAGAGTCCGTATAAATGTTATAAACCGGCTTACCACAGTGAGATAGCAGATATAAAATTTGTACAGAATCGATGTAGACCGTGGCAGAAGTAAGCTGGAGATTCAGAGCTTTAATATCAGTAGGGAACAGGAAGAATCTCAGTTAATCCACTATTGGAGAGGTCTAAAGAATTCCAGTAGAATAATATGTTCTAAATGAAAACGAGCCCTTCAAGAGTAGTCACCAGAATTATTCATAGAAGTGCACTTGTGCAAAGTCCATTAGATGGGTTACCCAACGTCAGAGTGCCCAACGTGTGGGGGGTGGATGCAGTGTTAGACCCTGGCAGGATTTCCTAAATGAAAATTAACCACTGTGCAATAAGGACGCCAAGCAGGAAATCCAGGAGGGTGTAGGGTAATTGAAGTTTGTCTTTTGAGTTCTATTTTAGAATGATAGAATTCCAAAAGTAGGAGAAGGTTATGATTTAGCAGTCACTGGTAATTCCGTTTTTCATCAGTAGATGTCGCCAGAGGACTAGCTTTGTGAAGACGGTATGTATCCCAACACCAACTTTCTCAGCGTGGACCTGTAATGTTGTGGCTGGGTGACGAGACTAAGTGTGAATATTAGAGTCTGCTTTTGCACTATACAAGTGGAGGGTATTTTCTCTCAAATTGGATTTGCTGTACTGTACAGTTTAAAGCAGAGCGTGGGGGGGGTTAAAGCTTAAGTCGTGCGCTGGAGATGTAATATACGGCCCTTCTCAGAGGAGAGCAGTTAAAATGGCCGCTGGTCAAGGGCGTATGGCGCCAAAAATTCTCGCCAGGCTCTTGGATTTCAAGTTAAATGGCGTTACAGGCTTGGAGCTTGTTTGTTGTAATATTGACTTTAGGATCCCCTTACATCCACTGGATGCAGTCAGAGTGTGGGTTAAAGGTAGATCCTAAATGCGGCCAGCGAAAGTAAATAGGGTTTGTGTACCTGATAGCTGTCGGTTCCCCCTCTCTGTCCGCTCGTTCTCTGAGCCGGCACGCAGCTGTACTGAACGCTGCTGCTATTCCGCTGTATTTTTAGGGTAACTCCGGCTCTCCTCCTTGTCCTGCACCTATTCCGGATGTTATGCCCAGTCAGGGATGAGCAGGTGGAAGTGGACGTGGGCGCAGATCCACCGCTTACTTAGTCTGCGGTGGCAGCGGAGGTAACAGCCCCAGGAGGGTGCGGATGCGATGTGAAGACAGCCGATGTGCGAGGAAACTTGGGGCCCACACGCCCCGCCGGTCAGGACTGAGGCTCCAGAGTCGCCGAAGTCACCGCGCGTCCAGAGGAGGATCGTTCAGTCTGGTGGGATGCGAAGACCGGAGGTGAGATGACAGGGATGGAGGTGGAGGAAGTTAAGATGGCGCCGCTTGTCGTCGCAGCCAGCGAGGGAGCCAGAGGTCTCAGTCCAGAACTCGGGATATAGGATACCCAGCAGGACTATTATGGCACCAGCGGGTCTGCCGTCCTCTAGGGAACACCTGCTGTCCGTTTTGAAAAGATTAGTTCTCTGGATGTGGTTTAGTTGTGCTGCAGAACGGAGCTCAATCCAGGAGAGATTACAGCGTGCGTCCGTTCACATCCCTTGCTCAGGCCACGCCCCCCCAAAGCGCATGTTTTTCTATCCTCAATGGAATTTGGGTTTGGAGTGCTTTTGTCAGTGCATTACTTTTTTGTCAAGTTGCACCTGACACACCGGACTCTTTTGATGTTTGTTACCGCCCAGCCAGCGGAGAGCCCAGGATCACAGAAGGAGCGCACACAGGGGAAGCTTCTGGACACATTATATCGGCCGTAGGTGAGCTATTTTTTCCTTTTTTTACTTTTGTATGGTAAATAACATAACTGATAACAGTTATCTGTTGACAGATGTACTTTTGACACTGTTTTTAAAAGTGCTGAAGATTTTCTAGAATGGTTTTGTGAACAGCTGTCCTTAAGAAACACTCATTTATAGCTCGCCTACAATCTGACTACTACAGTCACCTCAAAAAAGCATAAAACAGAATGAGGCAGTAATAAGCTTAGACTTTACAGAGAATTATTCCTTTGTTCTGGATGAAGCACAGTTATTTCACTGGAACAATGAACAAGCAACTGTGCGCCCTTTTGTGATCTATTACAATGAGAATGGAGAAATAAAGTACAAAAGTGTAGTTATGATATCTGAGTGCTTACTTCATGATTCAATAGCTGTTCATTTGTTCCAAAAAAAAACTTGATTTCAGTGATAAAAACGGACATTCTACCAAGTTTCAGCAAGGTCTACTACGTCTCGGATGGCTCTTCTGCACAGTATAAAAACAGGAAAAACTTTATAAATGTATGCCATCACAAGAAACATTTTGGAGTGGAAGCTAAATGGCACTTTTTTGCCACTGCTCATGGCAAAGGTGTATGTGATGGTTTAGGAAGCACCGTGAAACGCCTTGCAGCTCGAGCTAGCCTCCAGAGGCCATATTCAGACCAAATCTTAACACCCATGCAACTTTTCAAATGGAGTGAGAAAAATATTCTTAACATCCAGTTCATGTATTGTACAAACCAGGACTACAAAGAGGAGGAGAGTTAGTTAAAACATCTGTTACCAGAAGCATAATACCACACTTTCATTCCATGTAGTGAAACAGAAATAAAAACAAGGATTTTTTCATTCAGCAATGACAGTGAAGTCCATGAAGTGGTAGAAGGCGGCACAAGATTGGCAATGGATGACATAACTGGTTATGTGACCTGTGAATATGATCGGTGGCTGGCTACTGTACTCTCCAAAGATTTTGAAAATGAAGAAGTAGAATTGACTTTTTTGCATCCTTCTGGTCCAGCGCCATCCTTTGTGTATCCAAGAAAACCAGACATTATAAAAGTTAACAAAAATCAGATATTAACTCAGGTGGAGCCGAACACCATGACAGGCCGTACATATTCTTTGACCCAAAAGGAAATGGCCATTGCTAGTAAGCGCTTATGGACAAGATTACATTTTACTCACTGGAAGTGACAAATTGATGATAAAAGGCCAGTTTAAAAACGTACTATTAATTGTTTGATTAGTTCATATTTTATAGAACGAGGATTTAACTACTGTACTATTCTTCTTAAGCACTTCATAAATGACGTGTTTAGTGATATAATAAAAAAAAATTGTTACATGTATAAATAGGTGTTAAAAATATTGGTTATTTTAATCTTGTTTTTAACATATAAGTAGGATGAGACTATTTAGAAAATCACACTTGAGGATATGATCACCTTTTTTCTGTTGGTTTGTTCTATGCATTCAGGTTGAAAATGCTGAGCAAGTTGTGCTATGATGATTAAGATGTATTCTGGCACTTACGGAATTTGTTTTTTGTGTTTCTTTATTGTTGCATATAAATGTTGAATTCAATAAGTTGTAATTTGAAAAGAAAAAAGGAAGAAACTCACACAAACATAAAATCAGATGATTCAAGGCTTAAAAAAAAATAAAAAATTTGATAGGTCCCACGTTGAATCCCTGTACAAATATAACCAAGAACACAAGTAACACACATACGTTTTTTTCACAATTGCACATCAAAACATTTAATTTGAATTCTCCAAAACAAAATATAAAGAAATATAGTCTTGTGACATACCCAATGAAAGCCTTTACCATTCTCAGAAAAATGATCCCTCTCCTATCTCTTTATCTTAATTCTAACCCGAGATATGATAAGAAATGTAAAGCCATAGCAGGCCAGAATTCACGCTTTTTCAAAACTTTAGAAGTCTGTAAAAAATTAACTGATGAAGTAAAAAATTCAAAACTTTTAATTTTGTAATTAAATAAAGTTGTAATTCATAAAAAAAATTAAAAAATCTAAAGACGTCAGGTGAAAAAAAATATTCATATTTGGATCACTTGATAGGGAATGACCCATTGCGGGAATAACCTTCAGGGGTTGCAGGAGATGGAGTTTAGTACGGTCTATTTTTTTATGTTCTTATATTCATACAGGTTTCCCCTTTGGACTATGTTGGACTCATTGGATTAAGTTAGACCAACGTTGGATTGATTTCTTTAATAAAATGGTGAAAAAGGGCTGATGTCAGGGAGTGTTTATGTAAATAAAAGTTTTTTTGTGCAATTTGTGTGTTTTTGTTTAATTCCAGTTTTAGTAATGGCAGTATCTGACAGACACCTCTCCATTACTGGTGCTTGGGCTTAGCGTCAGCAGTAGTTTTTGTCACTCCAAGGCTGACACTAACCCAGTGTCACTATTGCCCCAGTACCTAACTCACCAGGAGTACTGGGAAGAGTCGTTGACCGTCAGAAGCGGACCCTTTAATGTGATGGTCCACTTCTGGGGCGGCTGCGGGCTCGTGTTTTTAGAGTCGGAAGGGACCAGTGCTAATGGACTTTCCCACTCTGATGGTGTCAGGCTGCTGCTGTTGGTTTTACCTTGGCTGGAAAATGGAGGGGACCCCACGTGTTATTTTTTTGTTTTTTCAAAAATATATTTTTTTAAATCCTAAAGTTGGCACCTCCTGTAATCATTACAGTGGATGCCCATATGCAGATTCTCATTAAATAAATACATTTTCAGAAAAAAAAACGATGTGGGGGTCCCCCCAGTTTTCAATAACCAGCCAAGGTAAAACCAACAGCAGCAGCCTGATACTATCAGAATGGGAAGAACCATCGATACTGGTAATTTTCCACTCTAAAAATTCCAGCCTGCAGCTGCTCCAGAAGCAGACCATCACATTAGAGGGTCTGCCTCTGATTGTTACCGGCTCTTCCCAGTACCCGTGTTGCATTGGGTACTGGGGTAATAGTGACACAGGATTAGTGTCAGCCTTGGGCAAAAAGAAACACCACTGGCTGACACCAACCCTGAGCAATAGTAATCACTGGAATTACATGGAAAAAGAATTTAAATAAACACTCCCCGACACCAGCCCTATTTAAAGGGGTTTTGCCAAGAGTTTGATTCACCTCCTCACAAGTCACGTCCTTGAGCTGTTACATAGAAAAGGGGGCGTACTGTTCCTCAGATCTCATCCAAGCCCCGCTTCCCTATGACATCATCACGTGCTCGTTCCCGATGTTGAATACCTATTCTTCAGCCTCTGCATCGTGAACTCCTCTGTAGTGTATAACATACGGATTCAACATTCAGTGCTTATACAAGCTGTGTGTGTAGTGTGTTGCTTAGCTGTTCAGCTTTGCAAAAGAGAGGTCAGGAGTTCAAGCCCCATCAGTAACTTTTATTTTCTTTTATAAATTGTACACATATGTGAAGATATGAAAAGATATGTGTAGACATTTTTATATATATATATATATATATATATATATTTATACACACACACACACACACACACACACACACACACACACACACACACACACACAGCTCCCCTATATAGTGTCCCATCCTCACAGTGATACAATGCATATACTCTGGGGGATGAGACATGATATAGGTGAGCTATGTATGTGTATATATATCATTATAGAGATTGACATATATTTTAGATCTCTCTACATATGTGTAGAAAAAATATCCTCTGTAAGGGACTAGAATTCCAAACCCCTTCATTGTAAAACCAAACCCCTACACTACCAGCCCAAGTTAGTCATACACTGAGCAGGGTCTTTTCTCAAAGCTGATGTGACACTTGGTTGCCATTGCTTCTCCCCCAGTTGTTTTCACTCACACGTCACTGACAGCAAACAGATGTCTTTACTTAACACCAAGGAAAAATGTCAGCTTCAAGTAAAGATCTCCATTTGCTGTCAGTGTCATTTGGGTGTAAACAACTAAGACAGACATAATATCTGCTTGTTGTCAGTGAAACTTGGGTGATAAAGCTGACTTTTGTAACTTGGATTTATCAACCAACTTTCACTGACAGCAAGCACCTATTATGTTTGTCTTAGTTGTTGGAGGGTGGGGACGGATGGCAGGAGAAGCCTGACTCTTCATGGACTGCCCCAGCCCATAGTCACTGGACAATGTAGGGGCGAGGGAAGATGAGAATCCTGTCACTCGCAGACTGCTCCTGCCGTGATTCACTGCACAATGTATGGGAGGACGGCAGGAGAAACTGGAGAGCAGCCTGCTCAGCCCGCAGTCAATCAAATCACAGTCACTGAACATTGCAAGGAGGAGGGAGGGAGTAGACGACAGAAGACTGTCCTGGCCGTGAAGGTAGATACTGCGCATGTCTGACCGTGCGTGCTCCCAGGCCGGGCATCAGAGGAAGAAGACTACACCACGCAAGTCCAGCCAGACAGGCAGGAGCCTTAGAACTGGTCGGATCTACTAATGACATGCATTTAGGAAACTGCATAACTAATGCTTTCTAAGCATCCCACATCTATATTACATGGTGGCAAAACCCCTTTAACCATTTTATTTGAAAAAAATTGATCCAAGGTTGATCTGAGGTAGTCCACTGAATCCGATGTAGTCCAAATGGGAACCTGTAAATAAACAAACATAACACACTTACATATACGCTGCCTGGATAGCCTACTCGGCATCCAGCAAAACTGGGTGACACCCATTGCCCACAGGTAACACCCAGTTTTCCATGATAGGAATACCGGGTGCCACCTTTGGGGGATGGAGTGTCACCCAGCTTTTAAGGATGCTGAATAGGCTTTTGCCATAGGCAATTGCCAGAGAGGCGGCAGTTGTGTAGAGTTGTGCGTTGTCGGTAGTGTTGTGCAGTGCACTGGTGTGGATGGAGTGCCGCTCTGTCGCCACATCATGTCAGATGGCACAGAAGTGGTGGCCCAGGGGCGTGACCCTGTAACAGGGCTGGTGCTGTATGGGTACAGACTCTGCCGGTGTATATAGTAAGTACAATGTATATAATTAGGTAATGACAGCCCTATCTGTGTATAGTAAGAGCTGTCAGTAATTGTATAGTAAATTACCATACAGTTACTGACAGCTCTTACTATACACAGGGCTGTCAGTAACTTATTATATACAGTGTACTTACTATATAGACCGTACTGACAGCTCTGTCTGCGGTCCCTGCCTGCTCAGCTCTGGCTCCCTCACCCTCCGACCGCTCACTGTATATAGTAAGTTATTGACAGAGCTGCAGACAGAGCGGTCAGTAACCTCCTATTTACACAGCGAGCGGTTGGAGGGTGAGGGAGCGGAACAGTCACAGGAGCCGAGGACGAGCAGGAGAGGTAAGTATAGCTTACCACGGACTATCTTCTGGACAGCTTGCACGGCCTAAAAAGGCCGAGCGCGCTGCCCTACTAACACTTATGCACAGCAGAGGCCGCCGCCCCCCCCAGTGGCGTCGGAGCAGTGTCCTGACACTACTCCCGTGCCGCGTTCAATTAAAGAGCCTCCGCTGCCGGCCAAATCGGGAGGGTTGGCATGTATGGGTATAAGCCCAGGGAGGCTTTTTCAGCATAAAAATGTGCTGAAAAAGTCAGCTTATACTCGAGTATATACAGTAATAAATATTTAATTTTCATAGCCTAACGCTGAAAAAATTTGTTAAACATGTGGGGTTGGTATTATCACTACACCCCTGGAAATATTTTTTAAAGCTTGTACTTTCCAATATGGGGTCTTTTTAGGGGTGTTAACTAAGTTAGCACCTTAGGGTGTCTGCAAACATGAAGCGACACCTGAAGCAAATTCTAATGGAGATGAGACCCCAAAGTCCAGTAGGTGCTCCTCGTATTCTGAAGCTTGTGCTTGAGCCAAATAGCGCACTAGGGACACATATCTAAAAAAAAAGACAGAATTGGGGCAATTGATGTTAAGCTGCATTTACCTAGTTGCATCTACCGTGTTCCAGTGAAAAATGGATAGAAATTGAACATATGCAAAAGAAGTGAAATTTTGGAATTGAACTTCTACTTGGCTTTCATTTCTGTGAAACACCTAATGGGTTAACAAAATTCCTAAACACTGTTTTAAATACTATAAGGGTGAGTTCCCACGGTAAAGACAAAATCCGACCAGTACTTTGTCTTTTTTTGGCACTTAGGGGGACGACTTTTGTCAATGGCAGTGTCGACTGCTACATGGATTTTCTATTAAAATCAATGTAAAAGGTTGACAGTCGGTTTTACAGTCTGTTTTCAAATCTAAAAACCATCTGTAAAACTGACTGAAAACCCTTGCCTTGGGGACAAGCCCTAAAGGGTGTAGTTTCTTAGATGAAGTTATTTATGAGGGTACCTAACAAACAGACCCCTCAAAGTCATGTCAGACCTGGACTGCTGTTTTGTAAGAAAATAAAAAGACATTTAAAAATGATGCCAACCTACAGTAGACATATGGTAGCTGTTAGTTATAAACTATTTTGTCTGGAATAACTATCTTACAGAATTTTTTTAATTTTGAAAATGACAAATATTTAGATATTTTAAACAAACAATGTGTCACGAGAAAAGCATCTCTGAATCACATGTATCGGTAAAAGTATCAAAAAGTTATTCCCACATAAAGTGACACATCAGATTGCAAAAATGGGGCTCCGTCAGAAAGGTCAAAACTGGCTGTAAGAATCAAAGATGCAATTCTCATCAAACACCAACTAGATGGCAATACACAGCGCACATCCCAGTGATTCCATGTTTTACACCAGGGACAGGTGATATTAACCCCTTAAGCCGAACGCCTGAAAAGTAGTTAATGACCAGAACTTTTTTTTAGTTTTTACCTCCTTGCGTTTCAACAGCTGTAACTTTTTAATTTTTCCATGATGCAGTTGTATGAGGCCTCGTTCTATTCGAGACAAGTTGTACTTTATGGGGGAATAGTTTAAGTTCACTTATAAATAATTGCAGTATTTAAAAAAATTTTTTTTTTTTTTATATATATATAGATTTTTTTTTACACCATTCACATTTCACACTTAATAACTTGTTAGATTAATTCTATAGGTTATTACGGTCGTGTGGATACCAAATATGTGTAGGATTTTTTTTGTGTGTAATTTCTGCACAATTATTTTTTATTAAATATTTATTTTTATTTTATTTTATTTTTTTATTCTTTTTTTTACACTTTTTATGGGTTTTGTTTACTTTTTTTTTTAATCCCATGAAGGGAGAACTGTTTTACATTTTTTTTTATAAATTTAGCAATGTATTAGCATATTCATATATGCTAATACATTCTATTCTGTGTCAGTCTGACACAGGCAGTGATTAGGACAGCACACAGTGCGTCCTAGTCACTGGCTTAGTACACAGACAGCTCTGGGGCCACTCTAGGTCCCCAGGGCTGACTGTGCAGCCGTTCCCCGAGCTCTGTCGGGTGACCGGGTGTTCCGATCACCCACCAGAGCAGGGGAACCCTTTGATTGCGTTGCGGTAACGCACCGCCGCAATCAAAGGGTTAAAGCATCGGGTTGCGGAGGTTTCCTCTGCTCCCCGGTGCCTGCAGGAGATGCTCAAAAGACATCGCTGCAGACGAACGACCCACACCGACTGACGCCAAAAGACGGTGCGCGGTCGTTAAGGAGTTAAAGGGGTTTTCACACCAAAATGATTAGGTTAAAATATGTAGGCAAAAGTTAGTAAACACTATTACCAAATACATTGCTATACTGATTTTGCTTCATTTAAGAGATAAGAGATCTTATCTACTGGTTGTGTACAGATGTTTCTCTAGGATATAGCTGATATGCCAATTACTGCTGTAGAACAACCCACAACATAACCAGAAAGCGAGACTTTGAAACTGGTTGTGAAGAATAGGCGCGATGAAACAGCATAGTGAGAAAACCCCTTTTAGGTCTATCGCTGATCCAAAGAATAAGCGAGAGTTATTTTCTTTCGTGTTCAGTTTGTTGGAAAAAAAGTTATCCTGAAGCAGCACTTACCTCTGTGAATGCAGTGGAATTTTTTTTTTCTTAAGAATGTCATTTATGAAAGGCAGGGCTAACACTTTTAGGGAGAGTCACACGGTGTATTACAGCACAAAATGCATCCGTAGTGCATTTGAAATTACATGCTGTCAAGTGATTATAAGTACAATGGTCTGATGCAGATATCTGCCTTCTATACTTTATTATGTAATGCTGCGTTTACGGCTGAAAGAATTGACATGTCAATTTTCAGGTCCGTGCAAAAATACAAAAGTAAAATACGTATTGTCTGAATGATGGCATATATTTTACATTACAGTCTATGAGAAGTGTAAATACTGACTAATAACACAGAGTTCAACAGCAATCCTAAATATAATAAACTAACCAAAAAATAATTCCTTTTAAAACATACTTTTTTTTTTTTAAATACATCTAAAATTGTCACTTTAATCCCAATCGCCAATCATTATACCTGACATAAGATGGTTAATTATCAACTCATCACCTTCTCTGGACGTGTGTTTGATCTATATGAGTATCTTATGTCCTATGTAACTTCTGTTCAGCATCCAAAAAAGTATACTTCGGAGAATTTTGTATCCTCTTAGTTTTGGTCCAAAGATCCATTATTATGGAAAAAAGGAGGTAACTCTTGGGGTGACCTCCCTGATAAGAGCGACCCTGCTATACTACCCTGAACACTCCTGTGAATGCTCTATCTCCTCCTGTAACGCTCACCCAGACACATTTCTCAGGGCTATCTCACCCTGTTCATCAGTGGGTAGATACCTCTCCAAATGGAAATGGGGTTAGAGTGACAGAAGGGTGTCTGTTCTCCAGCAGTATGACCCTTAGAATGGCAAAATCATCAGCTATTTATTGCCAGGGAGAGTTCCTCCCATTATGGTAGAGCCAATGAATGGAGGAGCAATCACTCCCCTATTAAAATATCCCAATTCCTTTTTGATATTAAGGGTCAGACCATTCCTGCCAAACTTAACAGCGTCTCTATGTACTCACTGCACCGGTGTCTACTTTCGGGATACAGCACAGTCGGTTTACAGTCGGTTTACAAGTAATGCGCCTGCGCACAGGTCTTTCAACCGCACAGCCGTACCTATTAGTGGCAAGCAACAGCCTCTTTAGGTGTGAGAGCTGGCACCCTTACATAAAGGGGGCAGCCTCAGGCGGAATTGTTCAGAAGTGGAATCCTTTAAAACACAGGAGAGCACTTTGAGAAGAGGGGCTACCCAAGTGCTCCAAGAGGTATACAAAGGGGCTTTGGGAAAAGAAAGAAGTTCTCTCCTAATTCTCAAATCCAAATAACCATTAGAAAGACGAGAGGATCTTCACATAATTGAAGATTATTACCTTGGTGCTCAGAGACTTAAAGATATATTAACACAATACTGTAATATACTGCTAGAAGACAATACTCTCAGAAGCATCCCCCTGAAACGACTGGCAATAACCTATCATAGAGGGTGCAGTATACACGACTGTGTAGTTAGGAGTGACTTTGTGACCCCACGTAATACCATTTGGCTGCACAATAAACCACAGGGATGTTTTCAATGTGGCAAGTGTAAATATGTGGTGAAAAGTAAAGAGTTTACAAGTTTATCTACTGGTGAAAGATTTTATATCAGAAAATGTATAAATTGTGTAACTATAGGTGTTATACACAGGTGCTTCTCAATCAATTAGGTCCCTTAGTCTGATTCAGTAGGCGACACAATCATGGGGAAGACTGCTGACTTGACAGATGTTCAGAAGGCAAACATTGACACACTCCACAAAGAGGGTAAGCCACAAAAGCTCATTGCTAAAGAAGCTGGCTGTTCACAGAGTGCTGTATCAAAGCATATTAACACCTTCCTGACGAACAGTCATAATAATATGGCTTTAATTTTATTTCCTCCTCACCTTCTGAAAGCCATAACTTTTTTATTTTTCCACCTACACCTACGCATGAGGGCTTTTATTTTGTGGGATAAGACATACTTTCTAATGGTGTTATTCATATTACCATAGAATATACTGGGAAACCCCCCAAAAATTCTAAGTGGGGTAAAATGTGAAAAAAAAACCGTATGTTTGCGGGAGTTTTGTTTTTACAGCGTTTAATCTTCGGTAAAAATGATGTGTTATCTGTATTCTACAAACATTTTTAAAATTTGCGCCGTTTCCCCATTTTGTGCGACCAATAATTTTTTTGTACTAACACCTACAGATGTGAGTGAGGGTGCATTTTTTTGTGGGCTAAAGTGTACTTTTTATTGCTAGCAGTTTGGAGTGCATGCGACTTTCTTTTATCAATTTTATTCCACTTTTCATGGGACGTGAAATGACCAAAAAACAGCAATTTTGGCTTTTGGATTTTTTTTTCTTTTACGGTGTTCAATGTAAGGGACAAATTAGGTTATATTTTTATAGATCGGATGCGATGATACCAAATATGCGTAACTTTTTTTATTATTTTACTTTTTTATTTGTAAAATGGTAAAAGGGGGGTGATTTTAACTTTTAATATTTTATTTTTTTTACACCTTAAAACATTTTTTTTTAACTTTGAGTCCCCTAGGGCGCTTCACCGCCTAATGCATTGTATATACAATGCATTAGGATGTACAAAGATGGCGGTTTCCCCACTTACTGTCTGGAGACGGAAGTGGGGAAATCGAAAACATGGCAGCGATGGAAGCCTTCACAAAGCTTCCAGCTGCCCTGTTAAGTGAGCGGGAGTCCGCGATTTTGCCACGGGAGTCCCGATCGCAGTGAGGAACATGCACAGCACTGTTTTTCATTGACTTAGACGCCGCGGCCATCTTCGCCGTGGCATCAAAGGGGTTAAACAGCACATGGGGGGGGGCAGCAGGGCAGCTCCGCCCTAAAACCGCTGGGGGTTAGCTGCAATTAGCCACTAACACCTAGTGGCTGTGTCTTAGCTCCAATTAGCCGCTAACACCCAGCGGCTGTGTAGCAGGATCGCACTGCGATCCCGCTACACAGCCGCTTACTGGCACTGTGACACTGTGACATACTCATACTCATACATCATATGTTGGTAAGGGGTTAATGGAAGGTTGAGTGGAAGGAAGAAGTGTGGTCGAGAAAGGTGCACAAGTAACCGGGATAACTACAGCCTTGAGAGGATTGTTAAGAAAAGGCCATTAAAAAATATGGGGGAGATTCACAAGGAGAGGACTGCTGCTGGAGTCAGTGCTTAAAGAGCCACCACACACAGACATATCCAGGACATGGGCTACAAGTGTTGCATTCCATGTGACAAGCCTCTCATGACCAATAGACAACGCCAGAAGCGTCTTACCTGGGCCAAGAAGAAAAAGAACTGGACTGTTGCTCGGTGGTCCAAGGTGGTGTTTTTGCATTTCATTCGGAAATCAAGGTCCCAGAGTCTGGAGGAAGAGTGGAGAGACCACAATCCAAGCTGCTTGAGGTCTAGTGTGAAGTTTCCATAATCAGTGATGGTTTGGGGAGCCATGTCCTCTGCTGATGTTGGTCCACTGTGTTTTATCAAGACCAAAGTCAGTGCAGCCGTCTTACCAGGAAATTTTAGAGTACTTTGTGCCTCCCTCTGCCGACAAGCTTTTTGGATATAGAATTTTCATTTTTCAGCAGGACTTGGCCACTGCCCACACTGCCAAAAGTACCAATACCTGGTTTAGTAACCACAGTATCACTGTGCTTGATTGGCCAGCAATCTCACTAGACCTTAATCCCATAGAGAATCTATGTTGTATTGTCAAGAGGAAGATGAGACACCAGACCCAACAATGCAGATCAAAGCAACCTGGGCTTCCACAACACCTCTGCAGTGCCACCGGCTGATCGTCTCCATGCCACACAGCATTAATGCAGTCATTCATACAAAAGGAGCCTCGACCAAATATTGCGTGCATTTACTATACATACTTTTCATCTGGCCAATATTTCTGTGTTCCAAAAATTTTTTATAGTCGGTCTTGTATAATATTCTAATTTTCTGAAATAATGACTTTTGGGTTTTCCTCAATGTAAGCCATAATCATCAAAATTAACATAAACACTTGAAAAAGTTCATTCAGTTTGTAATGACGCTATAATATATGAATTTCACTTTTTGATTTGAATTACTGAAAAAAAAACATTTGGCTGATTTTCTAAATTATTGAGAAGCACCTGTATGTAGCTATATGCCCACGTTCACTAGACTACGTGGGAAAGACAAAGAGAGAACATTGTCGTAGAATATCAGATATTAGGATATTAGATGAGAAGTCAACACCCCAATTTCTAAACACATGAGGGGTAAACATAATGGTTGCAATGAATAATTTCAGTTTGAAGGGATAGATGTAACTTTGATGCCCATAATAGGGGTGACTGGGATCAGATGATCCTGCGAAAAGAGTGCTTCTGGATTTATCGTCTAAATAGTATCAGTTCGTTTGGTTTGAATGAAAACAATTTTTTTTTGAATATGGTTGTAATTTAAGGGTTAGGCTTAGTTAATACCTCAATGTCTTGTCTGCCCTCTCCAAGCCATTTGGCCTAAATTGATAGTTTCGTATTGATGACCCATGAGAATAAGCCACTAAACATACTGTTTTTCACACTCCCAGCCATTAATCCCTTAATGCCCGGTATACATTGGGGTTAAATTATTTAGTTATTCCCTGATGGACCAAGGTGGAATTGCTATAATTACAGTGTAGTCATTTTTCAACCTTGGCACTTACAATATTTGTATATGGAATAGGTACTCACAATATTGATCTGTCACTGGCACTTTTTATTTAATAACAATTTAAGTGGTAGATCAATTTAGATCAGTGTTTCTCAACTCCAGTCCTCAAGACCCACCAACAGGTCATGTTTTCAGGATTTCCTCAGTATTGCACAGGTGATGTAATTATGGTCAGTGCATTCTGTGGGAGATCCTGAAAACATGACCTGTTGGTGGGTCTTGAGGACAGGAGTTGAGAAACACTGATTTAGATGAAGTAAAATAGATTTATGGAGATGGATGTTTGGGATTTTCTATATGGTTGATTGGTTACTTACTCTGGATGCATGCGTATTGAAGATCATCTGTTCACCTATCATATGTGCATGCGCGAGTGTAAATTATTGAAGAGTAGTGTTGAGCGATTATTATCGACAAAGTTGAAATCGGCACAGTTTTTATGTTGATCGAAATTTTTAGATCATGCGATAATTTAGGTTAAAATCTGTGCATCATCTATTAATATTGCGCCTTTTTCGGCGCTTCCTGTCATTTTGGCGGCTAGCAAATCAGCTTACAGAATAAGCAGGGTGAGATGTGTGTGCGACGTCATGACTGGGATGTGTATGGTTGCGATTGGCTGGAAAAAATCACATGACCTCGGTTTTACATAGAACAGCCCTTCCTGTTCAGCCTCAGTGTCTCTCAGCGTCTCAGAGCAGTAGGACGTGCGCTCTGCTTGTGTCCAAACAGCTCAGCAAAATTAATCTATTTCTTCACAGAGAAAGCTCTACTGTTAGCTGTGATCCTTACAACTTAGTAAGATAGAGATTGGAAGATTTTATGTAGTTAGGTAGAGAATTTTAAAAAGGGGCATCTACCGCTGTAAAGTCACGGGGGGGGGGGGGGAGGATGGGAGGGGGGGCCCCTGCGGGCGAGCACAGACAAGCTCTAATAAAGAATACTGGATAAAGTTCACCAAATTTAAAATGTAGACATTGCACTGCAATAGCTTTATTATTAACATTTTCTATTGAAAATTTCCTGGATATTGGGAAGCCTGAACTTAATTAGGATACACATCTTTTCTAGTAACTGCAGGTCTCTTTGTAGGTGCAAAACTCCACTTAAATTATAGATATACATTTCAGACGGGGTGTTCAATTTCAATAATTGCCCATTCCACCTTTGTGATATATCCACCTTGCAGTTAAATTAGAATCCAGCAATTTTGTAGTCCCGCACAGGGTTTATAGTGCCAAAAATACCTTGTATTACCGAATAAATTTTTAGATACGTGTTTTTTGACTTTGGGGCACTACAGCTTGTTAATTGAGGCACCTATGCACTTAAATGTGAATACAGCAATTTTGTAGTCACCACAGGTGGGAAAAGAAAGGTGCCAAAAATACCTTTTATTATCCGAATACATTACAGAAAACGTGTTTTTTGCACTTTTGCCCCGCCAGATTTGTTATAGAGCCACCTTGCAGTTTAAAATTTGAATCCACAATTGTGTAAATTACCACAGGAATTTATAGGGGCCAAAAAATACCTTTTATTATCCAAACATTAGAGATACGTGTTTTTTTTACTTTGGCGCACTACAGCTTGTTCATTGAGGCACCTTGCCCCTTAAATATGAAAACTGCAATTTTGTATCACCACAGGGAAATTGAAAGGGCAAAAATACCTTGTATTATCCTGATATAAATTTCAGATACGTTTTTTTTTTACTTTGGCGCACTACAGCTTTTGTTCATTTGAGGCACCTTGCACTTAAAAAGTAATACTGCAATTTTGTAGTCACCACAGGAATTGATAGGTGCCAAAAAATACTTTTATTATCCAATACATTTTCAGATACGTGTTTTTTGACTTTGGCACACAACAGCTTTGTTCATTGAGGCACCTGCACTTAAATGTGAATACAGGGAATTTTGTATCACCACAGGGAATTGAAAGGTGCCAAAAATACCTTGTATTATCCGAATACATTTCAATACGTGTTTTTTTACTTTGGCGCACTACAAAATTTGTTCATTGAGGCACCCCTTTCACTTAAATGTGAATACAGCAATTTTGTAGTCCCACAGTGAATTATAGGGGCAAAAAACCTTGTATTATTCCGAATACATTCGATACGTGTTTTTTTTTACTTTTGGCGCACTACATCTTTGTTCATTGAGGCACCTTGCACTTAAATTTTAATACTGCAATTTTGTAGTCAGCACAGGTGAATTGATAGGTGCCAAAAAATACCTTTTATTATCCGAATACATTACAGATACGTGTTTTTTTGGCACTGTTCCCAGTCCAGATTTTTGATAGAGCCACCTTGCAGTTTAAATTTGAATCCAGCAATTGTTTTAGTTACACAGGGGAATTGACAGGTGCCAAAAAATACCTTTTATTATCCGAATACATTAGAATACGTGTTTTTTCACTTTGGCGCACTACAGCTTTGTTCATTGAGGCACCTTTCACTTAAATGTGAATACTGCAATTTTGTAGTCACCACAGGTGAATTGAAAGGGTGCCCAAAAATACCTTGTATTATCCGAAATAAATTTCAGAAAATGTGTTTTTTGACTTTGGCGCACTACAGCTTTGTTCACTGAGCACCTTGCACTTAAATGTGAAATACTGCAATTTTGTAGTCGTCACAGGTGAATTGTAGGTGCCAAAAAAAAACCTTTTTTTAACCAATACATTACAGATACGGGTTTTTTTACTTTGGGGGGCACCAGCTTTGTTCAATGAGGCACCTTG
>JAODAL010065034.1:0-18421 GCA_025379985.1 Phyllomedusa bahiana | reverse complement strand
TTTGGGGAAAATTTTGGGCAGAAGGCGAAAAAGAAAAAAGGCACACTGCGCAATCGGGGCGCATAGCATTCATTGGTATTGAGGGATTGCCTATCGAGGGGCACTGTGAACGGAGGCCATAACATATTTTTACTAGTGTATGTAAGGGCCCTGCGTTATGGAGGCCACAGGTTAATTTTTAGGCGCTTTACAAAGTGTCGTGCCCGGCGTATAATCGCCTAGTTTTGGTGTACGACAGTTAATTTAAATTGAAATATGGTGTAAAAAAGTGTTTCGGTGAAAATAAACCAAAAAAACAGAGTTTGTGAAAAGGGACTGTGCCTTTAGCGCTTTCAGCTACAAAAACACTTTTGGCTCAGGTAAACCATTTTTAAAGTGTCTCCCGTTCCAGCATTAATTCTCGGGTTTTCCCATAAAAAAGCTATCTGTACTTGTACGTTCTAGTGCACCTTCAGCACCTCCCCGATCTCGGGCGCATTACAAGTAGCGGGCGCTCTGTAATGCCCTTTTTAGGTGCGCTGTTTAAAAATATAGCAATAGGGCGCGCCAGTTTTGGTGAAAAATGCCACCTGTTCAAACAGCCCCCCCAAAGAACATTTTCCCTCAGCGACTAAGGAAAATAAAGAATACACAGTTCCTTTTCATATTTATTCTTTTCCATGTAATACAGGACAGGTTGTCCAGAGTGACAGATGCTCCATATAACCACTCTCCATTCTGGTCGAGAGATGAGGGTTCTAAACAGAGGACGCCGCTTCCCCTAACCCAAAATTACCTAATGCCTTCTAATCCAAAGAACCCATTTAAGAAACCCTGCAATTTAATAATTTTCATCCTTGCCTTCTAAGAGCCACATCCTGTTTTATTTTGACACCATTTTGGATTATATGTTATTAATCCATTACCTTTGACTAATGATTTTTTGTCTAAGAATGCAGGAAAAACAGCTATTCTGCATTTCATTTCTGTATTTTTATTAAAGATGCTGTCCGGGTCCTTTTAATAAAATATTTTTAAATTACTGACATCCTGATAAAATAAAACTTATACTGACCTCTTCTCTCACCTGCATTCCAGCTTTGCCGATGTGCTATTTACTTCCAGCTCCAGCTGATTGGCCAGATAACTCACTGTCGGCAGGTGGAAGTAACTAGAATACCGTCAGAAACGGCAGCAGGGCTGGAACGCAGGTAAGAGGAGAGGTGAGTACAAGCTTTTTTTATTTTATCAGGGCAGCAGGAATATTTTATGAAAATTTTATGAAAATTACCCCGACAGCTCCTTTAACCCTTTTACCATGTGTTAAAAATGAAATAACTGTTTAAAAAAAAAAAAAACTTATGTGTTATTCCGATATTGTTCTGTTTAATAATTTTAATAAAAAAAATAGTATAATTTATTTATTTTTTTGGAGGATTTTTTTTAAATACAACTTAATCGAATATTGTTTTACTACTTTTCATCCCACTAGAGGTATTGAAGCAGCGATCCTTTGATCACTTACATAGTGCGAAGATGGGAAGATACAGATGGCAGACCTGGAAGCACTTGTTAGGCCCCCAGCTGGCATAGCATTCAATGGATACCCTGTGATCATCTTGTGTGGTGTCAATGGACCTCTTCTCTGTCAAACACTTTGGTTGAAGTAGTCCCCGGAGTCGATTGCTAAGGTCTTAACAATCGACTTGAGGCCTTAACAACTGGCTTAACAACTGTTAGCGACTTCACACGCAGTAAATTATGTGTCCCCCAGTGAAGGTAAAAGGGTCCCCCAGTAAGTTATACGTCCTCTAGTAGGTGGTTATATACTTTATATATCTCCCAGTAGGTAGGTGTGTAGTTTATATGTCCCCCAGCAGGTATATAGGCAGGTTATTGATCCCCCAGCAGGTATATGGGCAGGTTATGGGTCCCCTAGCAGGTATATAGGCAGGTTATGGATCCCCCTGTAGGTATATAGGCAGGTTATGGATCCCCCTGTAGGTATATAGGCAGGTTATGGATCCCCCTGTAGGTATATAGGCAGGTTTAGGTCCCCCAGCAGGTATATGGACAGGTTATGGATCCCCCAGCAGGTATATTGGCAGGTTATGGATCCCCCAGCAGGTATATTGGCAGGTTATGGATCCCCCAGCAGGTATATTGGCAGGTTATGGATCCCCCAGTAGCATAGTTGCCAACTTTCGAAACTGAAAAAGTAGGAGAATGCAGTGGGCGGCGCGCTATGCGCGCCGTGGCAAAAGTTTGCATGGACACGCCCATCTTGTTGGTATGCCACGCCCCTTCAAAAAAGCCACACCCACTCCACCTAACTGCATAACGGCTTTGGAAGAAGGCCAGGTAGATGCCCTTATAGCCAGGTAGTAGCCCCCCATAACCGGGTTTAGTGCCCCTTACAGGCCGGTAGATGCCCCCTTGTAGCCAAGTAGATGCCCCCTCTGTAGCCAGGTAGAGCCAAATTTGTAGCCAGGTAGATGCCCCCCTTTGTTAGCCAGGTAGGTGCCCCCATTGTTAGCCAGGTAGGTGCCCCATGTTTAGCCAGGTAGGTGCCCCCATCTGTTTGCCAGGTAGGTGCCCCCATTGTTTGCCAGGTAGTGCCCCCATTGTTTGTCAGGTAGATGTCCCCTCTGTTGCCAGGTAGATGTCCCCTCTGTTGCCAGGTAGATGTCCCCTCTGTTAGCCAGGTAGTGCCCCCATCTGTTAGCCAGGTAGTGCCCCCATCTGTTAGCCAGGTAGATGCCCCCATCTGTTAGCCAGGTAGATGCCCCGTCTGTTGCCAGGTAGATGCCCCTCTGTTGCCAGGTAGTGCCCCCTCTGTTGCCAGGTAGTGCCCCATCTGTTAGCCAGGTAGTGCCCCTCTGTTAGCCAGGTAGTGCCCCCATCTTTTAGCCAGGTAGTGCCCCCCCATCTGTTAGCCAGGTAGTGCCCCCATCTGTTTAGCCAGGTAGTGCCCCCTCTGTTGCCAGGTAGTGTCCCCTCTGTTGCCAGGTAGTGCCCCCTCTGTTGCCAGGTAGTGGCCCCCCCTGTTAGCCAGGTAGTGCCCCCATCTGTTAGCCAGGTAGATGCCCCCTCTGTTGCCAGGTAGATGCCCCCTTTGTTGCCAGGTAGTGCCCCCATTGTTGCCAGGTAGTGCCCCCTCTGTTGCCAGGTAGTGCCCCCTCTGTGTTAGCCAGGTAGTGCCCCCATCTGTTAGCCAGGTAGTGCACCATCTGTTAGCCAGGTTGTGGCCCCATCTGTTAGCCAGGTAGTGCCCCCTCTGTTGCCAGGTAGTGTCCCCTCTGTTGCCAGGTAGTGCCCCCTCTGTTAGCCAGGTAGTGCCCCCATCTGTTCGCCAGGTAGTGCCACCATCTGTTACCCAGGTAGTGCCCCCTTTGTTGCCAGGTAGTGCCCCCTCTGTTGCCAGGTAGATGTCCCCTCTGTTGCCAGGTAGATGTCCCCTCTGTTGCCAGGTAGTGTCCCCTCTGTTGCCAGGTAGATGCCCCCTCTGTTGCCAGGTAGTTGCCCTCTCTGTTAGCCAGGTAGAGCCCCCTAAAGCTAATAAAAATAAAATAATAAAATCCACTCACCTTACCAGGCTCCTGCAGCGTGGCCGCTCCCGACCGATCTCTTCAGCGGCGCAGGGGGAAGTGAGAGCAGCCGGCGAGTTCACTCCCCTGCAGCCCGCGCGTCACTTCCCCCTGCGCCGTTGACCTGTATGTGGGCGCACCACCACCGGCGCCGGACATACAGGGAGAGGAGGGAGGGGGAGCGATCCCTCCTGCCTCCTTCCGCACAGTGAGACCTGTAGGAGCGGTCCCGCGGCGCAAGAGTAGCGCACCAGCGTTACTCTTGCGCCGCGGTAATTTAAAGGACCCCCGCCGCCTACTGGCGGCAGGAGTAATGCCAACTCCCCCGGGAGGGCGGGTGGGGACCCCAAATAGCGGGTCCCCCCCCGCCAAAAACAGGAGAGTTGTCATGTATGCCCAGTAGGTATATAGGCAGGTTTAGGTCCCCCAGCAGGTATATGGACAGGTTATGGATCCCCCAGCAGGTATATTGGCAGGTTATGGATCCCCCAGCAGGTATATTGGCAGGTTATGGATCCCCCAGCAGGTATATTGGCAGGTTATGGATCCCCCAGCAGGTATATTGGCAGGTTATGGATCCCCCAGTAGGTATATAGGCAGGTTTAGGTCCCCCAGCAGGTATATAGATAGCTTATAGGCCCCACAGCACGTGTATATATATAGGTAGGTTATAGGCCTCACAGCACATATGTAGGTAGATTATAGCTCCTCCCTGCACGTATATAAGTAGATAATAGCACCCCTCCCTGCACAAATAACAGTAGATAATAGCATCCCTCCCTGCACATATAACAGTAGATAATAGCCCCCCTCCCTGCACATATGACAGTAGATAATAGCCCCCCTCCCTGCACATATAACAATAGATAATAGCCCCCCTCCCTGCACATATAACAGTAGATAATAGCCCCCCTCCCTGCACATATAACAATAGATAAGAGCCCCCCTCCCTGCACATATAACAATAGATAATAGCCCCCCTCCCTGCACATATGACAGTAGATAATAGCCCCCCTCCCTGCACATATAACAGTAGATAATAGCCCCCCCCTCCCTGCACATATGACAGTAGATAATAGCCCCCCTCCCTGCACATATAACAGTAGATAATAGCCCCCCTCCCTGCACATATGACAGTAGATAATAGCCCCCCTCCCTGCACATATGACAGTAGATAATAGCCCCCCCTCCCTGCACATATAACAGTAGATAATAGCATCCCTCCCTGCACATATAACAATAGATAATAGCCCCCCTCCCTGCACATATGACAGTAGATAATAGCCCCCCCTCCCTGCACATATAACAATAGATAATAGCCCCCCCTCCCTGCACATATAACAATAGATAATAGCCCCCCCTCCCTGCACATATAACAATAGATAATAGCCCCCCCTCCCTGCACATATAAACAGTAGAAATAGGCCCCCCCTGCACATATGACAGTAGATAATAGGCCCCAGCATGAATAAGAGCTAATTTTAATAACCTGTACAGCACTTACCTGACCTCGCTCCCCGCCGCGGTCGTGGTCGCTGCACCCGGTCTTGTCTTCAGCGGTGTGACGTCACCAGGCCGCGCTCGGGCAGCGTGATGGACGCGCACACCGCCCGTGCAACTCCGGCGGCACAGAGCGCATTTCCTGCCTGCGGCCACAGATTTACTCCGCGAGCTCTATGCTCCGCCAAAGCATCTAACTGTATGTGCGTCCGGCGGACGCCCATACAGTTAGTCCCGCCACCGCTGCCGTCGCCAAGGTCCTAAGTCCCTAAGCCGATAGCTTAGCGACTGGTAGCGGCTTAGGACCCTAACGATCGAAGGCGGCGGCGGATAGCGGCGGCGCCGGGGACTAGGTTGAAGTGCTTACTGATATTAGTTACACTACCAGGATTACATCTATCTAAAACTGGCACCTGCAGCTGGATTACAACCAAGATCCTGCTCTAATATGTGGCCACAGTGCCCAAGCAATCAAATTGCACAAATAGCATGGAAAAGGGCCTTGAGGATGCACCTGTGCCCGCTTTTACACTGCAGTAAAAGGGGTTATTCCTACAAAAATTTTTGGAAAAGATATTAAATTCTTTTTTACCTTCCACTCTCTGTATCCAGGAGATGTGGCCTCGTCAGGGGGGTTTTTGGGTGAGGGGACAAAATCTTGTTTGGGGTATTCGCTGTTTCTGCCCCCGGGGAGAGCTGCTTTCCCCTTGTCTCCAACACGGGTGTATTTTTTGTAGAGAGATAGGTTTAACAGTGGTTAATTTGGAAAACTCTTTAAAAGTTCTCTAACCTTTTTACTCTATTTGTTGGCTATCCCAAATTTTTGACCAAAAAAGCTACTTTGTTTGGTTAAAAACACCCCTTTTTTTTACAAAGCTTGCTCCATTGTCATCTTAGGGCAAAGTGTCTAAAATTTTCACATTACATTTCAATAGAAAAATCTCCACAAATGTATGTATTTTTGTGATTTTGTGTTACTAGGTGAAAGATTATTAAACTGTGTTAAATACCCCAAACCCAAAGGGTGCTTTCACACATGCATTTTTTCTGGTGTTTTTTTTTTTTTGCGAAATCACAGCAAAAATTGCTGTGCACTTCTCAAAAAAAAAAGTGCCAAAGAACATCGTGTGAAACCCTTAAAAAAAAAGTGTGCGTAGTAGGATGCACCAAAAAATATAAGGTAAGCCCCACACAAAATGTGAAAAACCCCTTCCAAAAAACCGGTGGCATTTTCACTTTGCTGTTTTTTTCACATTTGCCGTTTCTTGCACGTTTTTTTTTGCAAAAAATCGTGGTCGGCTTTCGGATTCCCGGCGGCAAAGTAAATTGGTGCTGAATCATATAGCCTAATTCAATCGAAGTTTTCACTGTCTTGTCCCAGAAGAAAAAATCTACGCCCTTTGCCCTGGAGGGGGATTTTTAAATTATAGTAAATGTGTTGGGTTGTACAAAGTAAGGCCCCTTTTTGTAAATGCTACCCACTATTTAAAAATGGCTCAAAAGTCATAAATTTTGACTTTTCTACACCAGAATACTGGAGTAAATCACTTCGCAAATAGCCCCCAGAGCTGAGCTGAGCGGGGAGGTGGGAACTGAAGACAAATGGAACTGGAGCGACAACACAAGAAGATTATCAAAAACCGATTTATGAAGTTTGGAATAAAGATGGTTTTGGGGCCAACTAAGAGCCTGTGCCTTTAGCGAAGTTGTGGGAATGTCTGATTGGTCTTTTGTTGGAGCAAAAAAAGAAACCAGGCTATTATATTGCAGTAACTATTAGGGTATGTTCCACGGGGTAAAATCAGGGCCTTTGCCGGTATTTGCACTCTAATACGGGCTAGATGCGTGCCGAAATTACGGTAATAAATAGTTCTCACAGAGAGCCATGGATTACATTTACAACAAGAATATGGCGTCAAAAGTGGTTTTGGCGCAAAATAGACCAAAAAAAATTTCGGGGCAGTTGGGACATGGGCCTTAATTCAAATTTTATTTTCAAAGAAAAGGGGACAAGATGAAGAAAAACAACAGCACAAAAAATCCCCCCCCCCCAAAAAAAACAAAACGAAAATTCATTATTTAAAATTCCCCCTCATTTTTAAATTAGCCTTGGCCCGTGCTGCGCACATTTTTATAGATTGGAGATGGAGTGTTGACAATTAAACAAATGACTTGTGTTGTGCTTCAGATTTGGGTCATGGTAAAATTCGACCTGAATATCATCAATTCGATTCCAGTTGGTCAGGGGCGTCGAGCTGTTTTTTTTCGGGCTGGGCCCCAAATAAAACCCCCTGGCCCCGAAAACCCCCCGGGGGTCCCGGGGTCTGCCTGGGGCCCGGGAAAACCCACTGGCCCCGCCACCCTTTAAACTGTGTGCGTCCCCTGGACACCATACAGCCGAGGGCTTCTGCGGAGCAGAGAGGAGCGTCCCTCCCCCAACAGTGTCGGACCGTCTCCCCGGTTGACACAGCGGGGGCCGCCGGGTCCCCTTTTTACTGAGGACCTGCCGCCCCCGTGCTGCTCAGCTGGCAGCGGCGCGATGTAATGACCTAATCACGCCGCTGCCTGTCCTCGGGTGCACAGCGCGTCACAGGCTGTGCGCCCGAGGAGCTGCCGGAGGAGCGCGGGCTGAAGAGGACAGAGCGCGCTCGCCGGGGATGTTACAGTGAGTATTAATGTTGTTATTTTTATAGCGTTTACCTGCCTCAGTGCCCCTATATACTGCCTGTGGCCCCATATACTGCCTATGGCCCCTATACCTGCCTGTGGCCCCCTATACTGCCTGTAGCCCCATATACTGCCTGTGGCTCCATATACTTCCTGTGGCCCCCTATACCTGCCTGTGGCCCCATATACTGCCTGTGGCCCCCTATACCTGCCTGTGGCCCCCTATACCTGCCTGGGGCCCTATATTCCTGTCTGAGCCCCTATATACCTGCCTCAGTGCCCCTATATCTATATACCTGCTTGAGAGTGCCCCTATATTTATATACCTGCCTGAGAGTGACCCTATATCTATATACCTGCCTGACATTGACCCTATATCTATATACCTGCCTAAGTGACCCTATATTTATATACAGTACCTGCCTAATTAAGGGGACCTATACACCTACCTAACTGAGGGGACTTATATACCTATAATTAAGGAGTTGCTGGAAATGTGAGGATTCTAAGATATTTGTGTCCAAATCTGCAGGGACGACTATTGGCCGGGAGCAATCAGCATGAAGGTGTGAACCGGACGGAGAAGAAAAGGGAACGTGAACGACACTGATCAGAAAAGACGTCTCATGTGAGTCACTAAATGTAACTGCAGTGTAATCACTTATATGTCTGCAGAGCGTCTACATACAACTAGTATCTACCACTATATGGTCACTGTATGGCGGTGGTATATGTAATCAGAGCCTGTGTACAGCTGATAGTCACATGTGGGGGTCGCGTTTGGTCAGGGTCTGGCAGGATTATTTGGTCCTTTGTAGTAATAGTTTGGGGTCTTGGTTTTGTAGGAGGTTTTTCGTAACAATCATTTGTCTGGTAGATTTGCTCCATGTATAGGTGCATGTTTTGGTGACTGTTTAGGGGTATTACACTGTCATACGGAGGTGAGGGGTTTTGAAAAAGTAAATTTGTCATTGGTGATTTTCATTGTGCAGTGACTGCTGAGGCAGGTATATAGATATAGGGTCACTCTATGTGGAATATGCTGAAAATTAGTGACAGGAGCAGAAGGTTTTTCTCTGTAAAAACACATCATGCTGCAGTTCCCAATGTGGCGTGAAAAATGTCGTGTGAACCCAGCCCTACTGAGCAAAACACAAAGGGCCCGGGCCCCGGATGTTTTAGGACCCTAGCAACGCCCCTGCAGTTGGCTCATATTGAATTTTGGCAGAATTTGTAGAAAAATCAGCCCTAACCTTAAGCCTAACCCTAAATTGGTCTTGGTGTTAAAAATTTGGGTTAAGGTTAAAGTTTGGGTTGGAGTTAGGGTTGGGACTTTTCTTTGAGCTAGGGTTAGGGTTGGATTTGAGATTATGGTTAACGTTAGGGTTAGTAGGATTAGGCAGGAGTAGCGGGTTAGGGTTAGTGGGTTAATCTTAACCCCATGCAACTTGAGGGCATTTGGCTACAGTAGGTGCTTTTCAGAGGTCAGCAAACATATCCAGAACTTTTCCCCCGTAGACTTTAAAGAATTTTCTCACTAGACTGTTTCACTGAGACAAAAGCAGTTTTTATGCTGTCTATCATACATGAAAAAACTTTGAGATTCTCGGTTCACATATTTTGATCAAAAGATGTTTAAGCTGCCCACGACTTTCAATGTGATCTCAAATAGGGCAGTCCTACACTATCCTTACCTCTCAATAGAGCCAAATCAAGGCCTCTCACTGGGTCAACCGACCTCCATTATATGGAGAGAAAAAAATTAAAAAAAAACCCAACCTGCAAGCTGCACATCTTATGACAGCCTGTGAGAGTGGGCAGGTGCAGAAAATCAAAATGGAGGCACCCTTTCCTCCCCATATAGCGTGTTACATAATCAATATATTACCAAATATATACGTATGGTTCGGCACAAAAAAACCTTCTAAAAAACTTATGCCAAACCCTGGGTGCCACTGTGCAGAGGTGTGCAGCAACATATATATATGTATATATATTTAATATATAGTAACACTGTACACCCCATTCACCGCCAGCGGCCACACTCTGCAAAAGGGCATAAATTCGTGAAGTCCCTAAAGAAGCATTTATGCTATCTATCATACATGAAAAAACTTTGAGACTCTCGGTTGACCCAGTGAGAGGCCGTGAATTGGCTCTATTGAGAGGTAAGGATAGTGTAGGACTGCCCTATTTGAGATCACGTTGAAAGTCGTGGGCAGCTTAAACATCTTTTGATCAAAATATGTGAACCGAGAATCTCAAAGTTTTTCATGTATGATAGACAGCATAAATGCTTCTTTAGGGATTTCCACGTAATGTATTGCCCTAAAAGCAGTTTTACACTCACTCTGCCTCATCATGCTGTGGGTGGGTCTATAGCAGTGATTAGTATATTTAGCTTCACTGCAATTAGACATTAGAAAGAGCATTAGAAAGAGTAGTGCAGGAGATTTAAAGAAGGCTACAAGTGCTCTGAGGTGTGAAAACAATTGCTTATCTATAAACAAGCTAATCTTGTTAGAATTAATAAGTCTTCCCCGGAGTGAGGTCTCAGACCATAGTGACATCACTCCTTGCTCTGTCTAGTAAGGAAGGGAGTTTATGGTCAGGTAACCATAGAAAGCTGTGTGCACTCAGAACAGACAAAATCTTTCTTATCTCATGACCAAAGTAAAATCAACAAATGAATTTTGAAAAAGTCTTCAATTACTTGTCCCTACAATTTGAAAGTTAATCTCTGTAGTGAAACAACCCCTTTTATGGAACTCAGGATAGGGACATCCAGATTCCTGAATATTTGGCCAAACTGCAGTCAACCAGAACAGAGACCTATTTGACTAACACTCCAAAGGACTATTGTGGTATATTTATTTTATAAAATTTTTGCTACAGTAATTTTCTTTATTCTGAGACAACTGATTTACCACCATGTAATATTTATTTAATGTTATTTAGATCAATGTAATCACAAAACTTCTGACCTACTACGATATGAAAATTGGTGCAACATATATTAACGGGGCTGTGCCAATTATCTGGCGTCAAAAAGGTTTAGTAGCCCTGTAGATGTATGAACAGTCATATTCCACACTTTGGCGCGATAAGAGCAGGAACAACACTTTTTAATGCGCCAAAGAATAGGGGCGTTCTAGGGGAGTCGCATCACATTCATAGAAGTAGACACATTTATGATTCTTTGATGCCAAACCACGGCGCAGAACAGTTAGAACAACCAGACCAGGGTAAAGGTGGTGCCTGAGCCAGACTTGTGGTATTGGCTCTACACTGCCCTGTATGTATGACCTGCAGAAGAACAGACCAGGGTAAAGGTGGTGCCTGAGCCAGACTTGTGGTATTGGCTCTACACTGCCCTGTATGTATGACCTGCAGAAGAACAGCCAGACCAGGGTAAAGGTGGTGCCTGAGCCAGACTTGTGGTATTGGCTCTACACTGCCCTGTATGTATGACCTGCAGAAAAAACAGCCAGACCAGGATAAGGGTGGTGCCTGAGCCAGACTTGTGGTATTGGCTCTACACTGCCCTGTATGTATGACCTGCAGAAGAACAGCCAGACCAGGGTAAAGGTGGTGCCTGAGCCAGACTTGTGGTATTGGCTCTACACTGCCCTGTATGTATGACCTGCAGAAGAACAGCCAGACCAGGGTAAAGGTGGTGCCTGAGCCAGACTTGTGGTATTAGCTCTACACTGCCCTGTATGTATGACCTGCAGAAGAACAGCCAGACCAGGGTAAAGGTGGTGCCTGAGCCACACTTGTGGTATTGGCTCTACACTGCCCTGTATGTATGACCTGCAGAAGAACAGCCAGACCAGGGTAAAGGTGGTGCCTGAGCCAGACTTGTGGTATTGGCTCTACACTGCCCTGTATGTATGACCTGCAGAAGAACAGACCAGGGTAAAGGTGGTGCCTGAGCCAGACTTGTGGTATTGGCTCTACACTGCCCTGTATGTATGACCTGCAGAAGAAAATTCGGACCAGGGTAAAGGTGGTGCCTGAGACAGACTTGTGGAATTGGCTCTACATTGCCCTGTATGTATGACCTGCAGAAGAACAGCCAGACCAGGGTAAAGGTGGTGCCTGAGCCACACTTGTGGTATTAGCTCTACACTGCCCTGTATGTATGACCTGCAGAAGAACAGCCAGACCAGGGTAAAGGTGGTGCCTGAGCCAGACTTGTGGTATTGGCTCTACACTGCCCTTTTCTGTATGACCTGCAGAAGAACTGCCCAGACCAGGGTAAAGGTGGTGCCTGAGCCAGACTTGTGGTATTGGCTCTACACTGCCCTGTATGTATGACCTGCAGAAGAACAGCCAGACCAGGGTAAAGATGGTGCCTGAGCCAGACTTGTGGTATTGGCCCTACACTGCTCTGTATGTATGAGCTGCAGAAGAACAGCATCATACATTCTGCCGCATTCTACACTGTCCTAAAGTGATTTAGAACTGGCCTGGCAGCACCGACGTTCATACATGTCACCCTTGTCGTTCAGGAGTGGACATTCCCTTTGAGTAAAAAAAGGCGTTTCAGTCACCTTAATACCAGCCATCAGCTGCTGAGCCAGAAGTTACCCAACTCCTCAGCTTCAGTTCCCCTTGAAATATGGTAAAAAATCTTGCGATCAACACAAGTGGAATTCAAACAATCCAATATCAGCAACTCTACTAGCAATAAAAAAGTCAAAAAGAATGTAGGAATTATTGGAAAAGCATTTCTGCTACTTTAGATACATGAACATTTGAGGTTTTTAGTGTACATTTTTGATCAAAACAGTACAGGTGGGAACATACTCTGTTGTTACCTCATTTGGTGCCTGTTCAGACCTCCACATTTCAGGGAGAGTAGATTCCAGCGACAAGCTACTCTGCATTGATTTAAAAACCTGTGTAGGTGGCTGGAGTGCAAAAGTGGGGGAAGCAACTCCCCCATATAAACAGTCTAAAAAAAAACAATGTTTGGTCTGCACATCCAAAAAGTTTTTTGAAAAAATGAGCACAGGTGCATGCCGGTGTGGCAGTAAAATACAAACACAATCAAATATCAGCAGCACACTACTAACACTAAAAAATAGTCAAAAGGAACGTAGGAATTATTGGAAAAGCATTTATGCTACTTTAGATACATGAACATTTGAGGTTCTTAGTGCACATTTTGATCAAAACTGTAATAAGCCCACCTTCCACCAGCAAGGTGACCTCTATACAGGTGGGAACCTACTATATATTTTACCTCTTTTGATGCCTGTTCAGACATCACATTTCAGAGAAGATTACTGCCACACCAGCGTGCACCTATACTCAATTTTTTCAAAAAAACTTTTTGGATGTGATGACCATCTTTTTAAAACCTACATCAGGAAGTGATTCAATGAAGTTCTGGATATTTGCCGCCTTGGCTGCTCTCTCGACCTCTTCAAATGGCACCTCCCGGCTGTTATCTCCATAGGCGATATTCTCCGCTATACTGCAGTCAAACAGCATGGGCTCCTGAGACACAATGCCCATCTGGGCCCGGAGCCACTGGATGTTCACAGTCTTCACATCAGAGCCGTCCACACTCTACAAGAAAGACACCGTCACCGATGAGTGACCAGACACTGAGTTTCCTAACACGGCCGCTGGATATTGGCAATGGACAATAAGACTTCCATTAAATTAGATTTACTTACCACTTTTCCATCAAATGGGTCATAGAATCTCTCCAGAAGTTGGACTGTGGTGCTTTTCCCGCATCCACTACTGCCCACCAGTGCCAGGGTCTCTCCCTTCCCCACACTGACATCTAGTCCTTGGAGCACCGGCACATCTGGTCGCGTTGGATAATTGAACTGAACTCCTCTGAACCGGACATTCCCATCACAGTGTGACTGCAGTCAATGGAAATAATGGTGTCAATCAATGTATTACTGCAGCGGGCAGAACTTAGAAAAAAGGGGCATTGTGGCAATTGCCCTCTCTGCCTCTACGCTATATAATGACGCACATAGAGGGAAATAGTCCTTAGTAGTTTCGTTTTTAGTTCAGCAAATGAAGATCTACTCACAGGTATGTCCCCGGCCGTGCTGTAACTGTCTATGAGAGGCTGCCTCTCAAGCAGATGGAAGACATGAGCGGCTGACGTCTTTGCTTTAGCGTAGTTGGGGGTAAAGGAGCTGGCCTCGCCCAATGCCATGGCACCAAACACGATGGCTGAAAATACCCTGTAAAGGAAAAATGGATAATATGTTCCTAAAGATACATAGAGATATTTTGGTAGCTAGATGTCTGTGTGTGTAATAGCCACATATATCTATATGACTTCTCCCGTGCTTCAGCCACATTCTGGAACTCACTGCCCCAACACATCAGACTCTCCTCCACCGTCACCAGGTTCAAAAGCAACCTGAAAACCCATCTCTTCAGGATTGCCTATAACCAACAATAACCCAGCAGCCACTGTGCTACCCCACAAATATGTCTGCCCCTCACCTTCTGTCTCTTTCCTCCTCCACTGTAGATTGTAAGCCCTCGCGGGCAGGGCGCTGGCCCCCTCTGTGCCAGTTGTAAGTCATTCATTGTTATCATTGTACTTGTTTGACATATGTAATGTATATAACGTCCCTTCCTGAATGTACAGCGCCATGGAATCAATGGTGCTTTAAAATAAATAATAATAATATACATGGCTGTGTCATACAGCATTGTAATTTGCTTATATATCCTCCAACTTTCTATAGAAAGTAATATATAGCCTTTATTTTATTCTACAAATTGTGATCCCTCTATCAGTTCCAGCCTAGGCAGTGACTTAAAGGGGTAATTTCATCACATTGATTAGCTTTAAACATGTAATCAAAAAAGTAAAGACTATTACCAAATACATTGCTGTTTTTATTTTGCTTCATTTCAGAATTAAAGCAGTTCTTATCTACTGCTTGTTTACTAAAGGTGTTCTTGACTTCTCTCTCTGCTCTAGCAGCCCTGGCCAGGAAGGTGATCTCACTCTCTGCTGTGTCTTATCAGCAAGAAAAGATCTTGTTTATCTTTTTTTTACCTACAAACTTTACCCCTTCTGAGCTCTGTAGCCATGTGCCCCGCTGTTAAACCACTCCATTAACAATGTCCTTTTAAAAGGTTCAGCTAGGAATTGCAGAACCAGAATGTCAGTCACAGCTGTAAAACCGCCAATAGCCTGAACAGGAAGTGGGAGCCTGAAGCTGGCTCTGTGAAACGGCCAGATGGGATAACCCCTTAAATCTGCTCAGCTCTTTGTCTTGCTCTTTTTAGATGATAGATATGATACATAGGAAGATACACTTACAAGAACACATCCTCCATAGTCATGTGACCGTTTGCTATCAACCAGGCCCCAAATCGGAAACACCCAGCGTAAGCAAAGAACATGATGCCTTGAGATAATCCAAAAGTCAGTCCATGGATGTGCGCTTTCTTAATGGAATTCCTAGACAGAGAGACAATGAAATATTTGAGAATTATTCAGTGTGAGATGAAGGTCCACACTATTCTACCAGACACACATGCACATGCCACGTGTTCTCTTACATGTAGGGTCCCACCAGTTTTTCATCATACAGTTCCTCAAACTTCCTCTCTCGTGTTAATGAGACCACGGTGCGAATGTTTTCTACGGCGTCAGTGGCGATCTGTCAAGAAAGGAAATTAGTATTTAGCAAACAACTCGCCTCATTCTGAAATAAGTGATACTGTATTTTACAGGGACATCTATGTCTGGAGTGACAGTATGGGACTTCCATAGATTAAATAAACAGTCCCTCCTCCAGCCCGCAGTCACTCCTCCAGCCCACAGTCACTCCTCCAGCCTATAGAACCTCCTACAGACCGCAGTCACTCCTCCAAGCTATACTCCCTCCTGCAGTCACTCCTCTAGTCCACAGTCCCTTCTCCAGCCCGCAGTCACTCTCCTAGCCTGCAGTCACTCCTCCAGCCCGCAGTCACTCCTCTAGTCTGCAGTCATTTTTCCAGCCCGCATTCAATCCTCCAGCCCGCAGTCACTCCTCTAGCCCACAGTCACTCCTCTAGCCCACAGTCACTCCCCCAGCCCACAGTCACTCCCCCAGCCCACAGTCACTCCTCTAGCCCACAGTCACTCCCCCAGCCCGCATTCACTCCTCCAGCCCGCAGTCACTCCCCCAGCCCGCAGTCACTCCTCCAGCCCGCAGTCACTCCACCAGCCCGCAGTCACTCCTCCAGCCCGCAGTCACTCCGCCAGCCCGCAGTCACTCCTCTAGCCCACAGTCACTCCCCCAGCCCACAGTCACTCCCCCAGCCCGCAGTCGCTCCCCCAGCCCGCAGTCACTCCTCCAACCTATAGTCCCTCCTGCAGCCCACAGTTACTCCTCCAACCTATACTCCCTCCTGCAGTCACTCCTCTAGTCCACAGTCCCTTCTCCAGCCTGCAGTCACTCCTCCAGCCCGCAGTCACTCCTACAGCCTGCAATCACTCCTCCAGTCTGCAGTCATTTTTCCAGCCCCCAGTCACTCCCCCAGCCAGCCGTCACTCCCCCAGCCCGCAGTCACTCCTCCAGCCCGCAGTCACTCCCCCAGCCCGCAGTCACTCCTCTAGCCCGCAGTCACTCCTCTAGCCCGCAGTCACTCCTCTAGCCCGCAGTCACTCCCCCAGCCTGCAGTCACTCCTCCAGCCCGCAGTCACTCCTCTAGCATGCAGTCACTCCTTTAGCATGCAGTCACTCCCCTAGCATGCATTCACTCCTCTAGCTTGCAGTCACTCCTCCAGCCTACAGTCATTCCTCTAGCATGCAGTCAATCCTCCTGCCTGCAGTCACTCCTCTAGCATGCAGTCAATCCTCCTGCCTGCAGTCACTCCCCTAAAATCTGCAATCACTCCTCCAGCCCATAGTATGAGTGGACAGACGCTGATAAGTGGCATCTCCAGCTATACCTGCCCGCCATCTTTTAGCTGCAAACAAGATCCTATAGGAAAAAGGAAAACAACCAGTGTTTGGTCAGCTTGCTTAAGGTTTCGGAGTGAGGGTGCATGGCTCGTTCTGGGGGCCACGGGCAAACAGAAAGTCCAAATGGTAATGCCACCCAACACCAGCAGCGTTAAAAAAACTAAATTTTATTTATAAATTATTTAAAAAACTGACATGGCGGTCAGAGAAGGCTGACGCATTTCAAGTATTGGTACCCTTAGTCATAGCATGAGATAATCTAAAAACACATTGGTTAAAAACATATTGACCCACCAATGGGCAGCAAGTGGGTTGTCCCAAAACAGGTGTTATGAATGAATGAACTAAATGAAACAGCACATGTACTAACAGAAACAAAATATCAGAATCACCAAGACATATTTAAATAATAGAAGAACATGATATAGCACAAAAACTATAGCTCAATAAATGTATACTCAAAAAACACACCAAAGGTCATAATTACAACCTTATCAGTATTTTTGCATTTGTGCAATCTCCCTGTGTATGATGCTGTGGCTTTTCTGCATACTGGTGTGAACAGGTATTAAATGGGTTTTGCCACGATATAATGTTGACGTGGGATCCTCCAAAATGGGTATTTAATCACTTTTCTAAATATATGTGATTAAAAATATTGCAGTCTGAGAGAGCTACAGCTGCTTTACCTGCCCTTAGTTACTTAAAAGCTTCTATTAGATACGACCTGACAAGAGCTGCTGGCCGGGCTTGCGCAGAGAACAGTTCTTATCTGATGAAAGGGAGCTGAAGAAGCTTTCAAGGCACCGGGTAGAAATATGTTGTGTTTTGTATATAGAATCCACTAGTTGTAATGTGATTATCTGAGTAGATCCCTGCTTTATCTGATGACAGGGAACATGAAGAAGCTTTCAAGCTGCTGTGGAGAAAATGTGTTGTCTTTTGTATACAGAATCCCCTAGTTGTAGTTTGATTATTTGAGTGAACATTTCACACGATCCCTTATGCATGGCTCTGTGCTCTGGCTGTGTCTCTCGCTCTCTCAGCTCAGGTGGCTTGTTTACATTTGCTTCTTAGCAGATAAGGCACATCCTGGCAAAACCCCTTTAAGTCAATGTGCAGTTTTTCATCACCTAATTGTCCCCCTAGTGGTGGGGTGTGTGAGCTACTGCTCAGCAATTACCTACACCTGTTTATCTTTCCTAAGTAGCATAGGGGCCTCTGTTGCCTTCTACTGGGTTCAGTCTCTAGTCCAGCCATTGAGCTGACATTACCATTTGGACTATAGGAAAAAGGATATCCTGACTAAATGTAACTATTTAGCACTGCTACTATACTTTTGTGAATTTTCTAATATCACTGTGTATAATATGCATTAAAAGGGAAGCTGTGGTTTTGTGGTCAGCACAACAATCTCTATCCTTTAAATGCATTTGGGTTCCAGGACAGGCAGATGTATCAGTATCTGTGGCTGCCCTGTGTTATTAGCTTACAAGAAATGTGCCGACCTCCTGTTCTGTATTCCTCACCATGTTAACTATGTATACGACTCATATCTCCACAGATATATCTCACCTTTCCAGCTACTTCCAGTTCCTGTTTGTCCTTCTTTGCATGTCCAGCAAATGCTTTCATCTGCAGCACAGAAGACGCGGCAATGATTGGTACAATTACTAAGAGAAGCAGGGTAAGCTGCCAGCCGTAGATGAAGGATATTATCGTCGCAGTGCCAGT